>JAEIFU010001576.1:0-64382 GCA_018904235.1 Lordiphosa stackelbergi | reverse complement strand
AGTTATTAATTGATATTTGAAAATATTTAAATTAAAAATTACAAATTAATTGATAGGAAAACTTTTTATTTAAGAAATATAATAACAGTTACTTTAAGATATCCTTCGATCGGAACATCGTTGTGCTACACAATTAAATGAATGCATCTTTAAAGTGTGAAAGTCGATCAAGTCCGACTATAACATACCATGTAGCTGATGTAGGAGCTGAATGCAGCGCTGCTGCTAAGCTCATCTCTAAGTTTCTCTCACTCTCTTTGTTAAATGAAATACGATATATATATAGATGTTGTGAGGGGGTTTTGGGTGCGTTTTGGTTCTAACTTGAGAACCGTTCCTTTCTCATTACTTACGTAAAGCGCCACATATTGGTAATTACTAACTATTTCTAGAGGGTACAAACCATCTATATGGAAAAATGTGAAAGATATGAAGTTTTTTTCCAATTTCGGTGGCGGGAGGGGCGGTGCAAAAATTGATAATATATGTACTTGATCTGCCTGCAAGCATAAGATGTTTATGTTCCATTCATTTTTTAACATTTGGGTCAAACCTCTATCTTTTTACTATCTTGAGATCTATTAGCTTCATACGGAGGGGGGCGGGACAAAAAGACGTGGGCGAAAGGTACAGACAGACCGGATACGACTCAAAAAAAAAAAAAAAAAGACTTGGGGATATATCGACTCGGTTGGGACTGTTGATGCTGATCAAGAATATATATACTTGTAGGGTCGAAAATGATTCCTTCTTCCTGTTACATACTTTTGCACAAACTTAATATACTCTGTGTACAATTGGTACAGAGTATAAAAAGGGGTCGGAATGCAGTCGTAAAATTCTGACAGGCCTCTAAGCTCGTTCGAACTCAGACAAACTAAAATTTCGGTTCCTGAGCTTCGGAAAGCTCGTGGCGCCGCTAACTTGACAGGTAAAGGCGCTGACTTGAAGGCACATACAGCTGATTCAATTCCGATGAGGTGGTGAAGAAAAATGTATGTAAATTTTTTTAGATAGATATACGGCCAAAGATAAAATATGCTAAGCCACGATGTTGTATCTTTTTTGGGTCTCTATCTCTTATAGTCTCTGAGATCGACGCATTTATACAGACAGACGGACGGACGGACAGACGGACATGACTAAATCGACTCGGCTGTAGATGCTGATCAATAATATATATACTTTATAGGGTCGGAAATGTTTTTTCTCCCTGTTAAATACATTTGCACAACTTCATGATCCCTTTTTACCCAATTTTAATAAGTAATGTAAAATGTAAAAATGGGTCATACAGCTCCACCAAGGGGGCCTAGCCAAGCTTCTCTCAATCTCTTGGCGTGTGTGCTTTTAAATTTTTCGCACAAGAAAAAGGGACCTACAGTTTAACGCCGAGTCCGAACGGCAAAGTTTGAGAATTTGCTTTTTCATGGCTAGATTACTTCACAGCTGGCGCCAATAGCTGGTGAAGGTGACCGTATGTGTAAAACTATTTTTAATTTTAAATTATTTTTAATGGGTACAGAGTATAAAAAAATACACTCCACCGTACGCTACCGTCCCATCGGAACTATCGGAACTAGTTGGCAATTCCACTAGCAGACGGTTTAGTTTGTCTGAGTTAAGTTTAGTCAAAAAAAAAGAATATTTTAGTTTGGAGCATGCCACGTCCTTTGGAAGATCATTAATAAAAAATGTAATTAGAAGCGGCCCTAGATGTGTAGGAGAAAATCGTAACTTACTAAATCGAATGCATTACTAAAATCAGTATAAGCAACGTCAGATTTTATCTATTGCCTGTATGAAAAAGTATAAACAGATTTTTTATATGTGACGTCAATCAGCTTCAATTTCTTCTTTTAGAATGTCTCTTTTCACTGAAGTGTTAACAACATAGTTTTGTGTGCTCCGAATGTGTCAAATTTTGTTCCAACAAAACACAATTTTACGGTTAAGTATAATTTTCTGCATTTATTTGAAGAAAAATGCAGCTGAAATGCATAGAATTCTGCCAGAAGCTTACGGGGATCATGCTCCAAGCGCCAAATATTATAAGGGATAAATCGAGGCCAAAGCCGAATATTTACGGTGGCAAAGTCATGCTCTGTATTTTATGGGACCAATCGGAAGTCGTATACTATGGACTACTACAACCGGGTGAAACCATGAAAACATATCTTGAAAAGCGAAATGGGAAGTTCTACCCCACCCGCCGTGTAGTCCATATATTGCCTCGATCCGACTACGCTTTGTGTTCTTCAGGGATCAGCACTTTCGGTCTTTTTAAGAACTCAAAAATTAAATCGATTCGTAGATCGCATTAAAAGAGGTTTTGTTTTTCCAGATGGTATCTAAAAATTGCGAGAAAGATGGGAAAAAGTAGTAGCTAGAGATAGACAATACTTTGGAGCATGAATTTAAAACAAATTTTCCACAACAAAGCGTCAAACTTGGAAAAAAAAATTCTTTTAAATCTTGAATAAAACAACCATTTCATATCCGATTTCTGCGTTTGAAGGCTTTTATCAAGTAAATTGAATAGCTCATGTCAAATTAAAAAAACAAGTGAGAAAGTCGGTCAAGCCCGACTACAACATACTCTGTACCTGGAAGAGGAGCTGAATGCATAAAGACAATTGTCGTACAAAAATCATCACCGAGACTATCCGCAGCTAATGTTTGGATATGTTTTGAAAAAGTGTCTAAATAGCAATTTCTATTTGGTTTCAGAGCGGGATCTGATGGGAGTTTTGACTTATTGCTTTTTCTTACACGATTTTTCAGAATGTAACCAAAAAAACCGACTTTTATTAAGACTCACTATTTCATCATTTTTAATAATAATTCGAACATCAATTTTACTTACTTTCGGAGTGAATTTTGTAAAACTCAAATCGGTTAATTTCGCGATTCTTGCTTTTTAACGTTGTGTTATATTGGAGGCATGACGAGTAAATGATGAGGCAAGCTCGACGTTCACAAACGGAGTTCATACCTGAGCCAGATAGGAACACTTCCCCTTATTAACGGTCAGAAAACAATCTAGATGTATTACTAAAACTATTTCAACCATTAAAAGCCCCTAAAAATTCTTTTTTCTACTTTTGGCCATCATTTTGGGATTTGGGACCATATTTATTGTACAATTTGTGATTTTTCTACAACTTTTTCTCGATTAGAGCAAAAAAGGTTGATAACACACTTCTTTTAATTGGCTGTACGTTATTTTCTTAGCTCCTTTCCTCCACTTTATTTAAATTTGTGGCATTACTCTGTCATCTTTAATGTGGGCCGTTCATTATATGCTTAATTACACATACGCCCCTTTGGCCATTTGACATGCCATGGAGTCTCGGCCACCTTTTATGGCCACCTGGTTGCATAATTTAAGCCACAGTTTCAGTAGGCTAACGGCTTAAGTAGCCTGCAAAAGTTTTTAATGTGCCTAAGACCTACGTGTGTGGTTCCCCAGGCGGAGGCAATAAAACAGATTCAAGGCGACGAAATTTTCCTTGTTCTTATATTGAAAGCCTCATAAAATAATAAAACATAATAATAATAATGCGGGGCCTGCAACAAATCCCAAATGGCGAAGTGAAGAAAAACGTTTTGTAATATGTGAGGAGAGCGCGCAAAAGTATGCAACACATATAATGGCAAATGTCAACGGCAGCAGCGGGGTGTCTGGGTCGAAGCAGCGACAAAAGGCAGCCAAACCGAGACAAAATTAATTACTCTACGTGGAAATGTAATTACGAAAATATTTAGCCAAAGCTCAGCGGCATGCCGGGCAACAAAATGCCATTTGTCAAGCGGAGTACTGGAGAGAGATTTCTTTGGTTTTGGGATTGGGTTGACACCACCTATCTGCGTGTGTGCGTGTGCGTGCGCCTGTAAGCATGTGGTCTGCCTCAATGAAACCAATAATATGCTGCATATAATTAATGAGTTCTTAGCCCTGGCCAATTAATCAAATTAATCAAATTTCCATTAAACTTTGTCGCAGTGCAGCAACGCCTTTTTAAATGGCACCCAGAAATAGATAGACCCATTTCTGTTCCTTCTCTATCTTTTGACATTTGTGCGTGCCATATGTACATTAATTCTGCAAAAAGTTTACTACTTGGCGCTTGGTAAAGTTGATGACCCACTTAGGGCGATGCGGTTTCTCCGTAGCACCTGACCTACGGTAATTATGCACCTTCAGCCAGCAGTTTGTGCAATTGCGTTTCTATGTGAATTAGGGGGAAATTGAAATACCAAAACCAACTGGCAGATAGTGTCCATATGTGTCGATAAGTCGCACCACGGGTTTTACTATATACGAAGACTGTCCCATAATACATCTTTGGAAGAAAAAATATCGAGTAAGCGTTGGTTTTTAAAACTTGAAATTTAGTAATTTGTTTTTGGAAGGTGACAAGAAAATATGTCGTCAAGGGCGTAGCCAGCTTTCAAATGGGGGCATGAGCCAAATTTGCTAAATATTTCTTAAAAAATTGAAAAAATCTTCAATAAGGAAAACTTACATTACAAATGAAGTATTTTCGGATCTATTTAGGGGGGGAGAGGGGTTTATTTTACGTTCAAAAACTCAGTTCAGAGTCAGTTTTTATTTCAAATTCTACACTCAGAATGAGTCCAAGAACTTTGTGCTTGAATCAAGTACAAACGGTGCCAATAGTACGGTAAGTACAAAAATACTTGATTCAAGTACAAAGCTTTTATTTCAAGTACAATTATTTCAATCCCGAAACACTTGTTTTAAGACTTTTTCGCGATACTTTAAGTACATTACAAATTATTATTATGTCATTGTGTCAGTACAGCCACATTTACTCCCAAAATTAGTGCAATATGTTCTTCATCGAAGTCTAATAAAGTCTAAAGTCAACCCCAAAACATTTTTGAAACAAAATCATACTTCAAAAAAGAAGTTGAAAATGTTCTTGGTTTAAGCCTATAAAATTCTAAAGGCTTCTGCAGGAGATCTGAAATCTACGCTCTCTGCATAACCAAAGTGTTAGAACCAGGAGGGGAATTTTAAAAACAGACTCAACTCGAAATAAATTCGCATATTCCGTAGACCACTTTTTAGAGTTTGCATCAGAGATTAAAAGAGTAACCGAAACCGTAACCCTTAACCGCTAACACTTCATAATTTGTAACCGAAACCATAACAAAATCAAAACCTTTCTTAAACCCTCCCCATACCCCAAAACCTTTATTGACATAAACGGGTATCAGTACCGAAACAGAAAAAAATATACGGGGTAATTTCGGTTTTTCCTCTACTAGTACAAATTTCGATAAACGTAAATTTATTTGATTCACAAGGAGTTTTTTTACATGCATACATTGCGCCGCAGTGTTGCTGACGGGCACAAAGAAAAGAGAGCGAACGAGAAATAATGAGTGCAGCTAACCAAAATCTTTACAATCCTCATCTTTCCTTATACAAATGTGATATCACACTGGATGCTGGCTAGTTTAGCCGATTCAAAAATGCACGACTTCGGCTCAAATTTGGCAGCAGCTAGTTCTGATTTTTTTTCTGTTACCTAAGGTGTAAGCAAGATTAGCGAAATTGTTACAGTTTTTTCTCTAGCAAGAGTGCAAAGCGAAGTGTTAGTTTTTAGTGATATGTATTCTATCTGTATTCAAAGTTGATTTTCATTAAAAATATGTTTCATTAGTTGTTGCGTTGTGTTTTATAACTAAAACAACTTATGACATTATGTACACAAAAATGAGCTGGTCCTATTCGGTACCGTTTCATCATTTCCCGAATGAATCTTCAGAGGCATCGTGGAGAAAACAATACTGTTTCAGACATCAATGTTTTAATCAGTTTTGAACGATTGTGCTAAGCAGTTATTTAACCAACACAAGAAGAAGTTGTCCTATCTTTTTGTTTGTTGAGGTTCCCAAAATTTATAATGGGCTCTAAATGTTTTTATTCTTTTTAGATGTCATTTCTGAGAATAAACATTTGTTTCATGAAGGTACATAGCGACAAATTAAATGGTTTCCTATCTTTTAGTTAAAACTAATAATGTTAAACTTTAAAATAGACGAAAATACTTCTGTATAAGATATCTGAACTTACTGCCATGTACCGGTTTTCACTAAAGTGAATTCGAATTTTTAGCATGTTCTCTTTTCTTTTCATCAATCAAGGAAATCCGTATCAAACCTTAAGTTTCTACTTACTCTTTGCAGGATGGATTCAAGTTAAAACGTTTTAATCTGATTAACCAAATCAATTTTATGCGTCAGCACATTTAACTAATTCGAATTCGAAATTTTTTGTCGATAGTGAAAACCGGAACAGACCTGTTAGTATTTACTGAATAAATGAGATTATAAATGAGGACGCTTTTTGTCTGCATGATTTGTGAAGGTGACATTTTATACTAATACCCGTAACCGTATTCGAAACCTGAAACAGAATTATGTTAATAACCGTAACCCGTACCGTAACCGTAACCCTAACCGTTATTCCTTTCGGTTTTAATCTCTGGTTTCCATTGTAAGTCAATTTTATCCAAAATGCAAGAAATTTTGTACTTCAACTAAGTACGATCTTTTCTTAAATTTTTCGGTTTACTGTAAGTACGAAATGTTCTTGATTCAAGAACGTTCTCATTATAATAATAATAACAGTCGTTTTTTTCTGTTCTAGAATGTTTTGTACTTAATTAAAGTACATCAACAATACATACGAAATTTTAAGTTCAAAACGGTATAAATTTCATCCCGATCGATCTAGAACTCTGATGGTGTTTTTTTCTGAGTGTAGAGAAAATTTTCTTAGCATTATCCCTAGATTCTTGTTTAAAGGAAAAGTTGTCACTTCAGTAAAACATTATATATCTGAGAGTTTTAGCCAGAAAAGGTGTTTTGTTTCAAATGCTATAGTTCCCAACATTGATATTATTATCACATAATTCTGCTAAATCTGATCTTAATCAGAAGACTATAGCACATAGCTGGCATAGGATCGATGGGTAGAAAAATTTGTTCTGGAGAGAAAATCTTTTTGTTATCTGTTTCAACAGCACTTTTGGCGGACATATAACAAACTTAACTATTTACTTTAAAACACAGATAAGGTTTAAGTTCGCTATATTGGAGGCGGAGTGCTGCCGGTAAGACTGAGTGTAACACAATGGCAGAGAGTTAAGTGTGTGTGCGTGAGAGTTAGAGATGTAAGATACTCAAAAAGGCGGGAGTATCGAGCATGGATAGTTGTTAGTGATGTGTGAACTAGTTAGGTGAACTGAATCTATGATTGGATAAGGATGAACTGGGACTGGAACCACCACATGGTCAAAGTAGTGGTGTCATATATTGCTAAATTTTAGAGCTCAGTCAGCTAAATGAAAGTTACAATTACAATTTATTTTTTCTATTATTAAAAAACGAAAACGTTGAAATATTTTCAACTTTGATTTGGGTTATTGCTGTTTAAATTATGTGCCTTCAATCTTTTAAGATCATTTCGTCGAAAATTGCAGCTTCCTAGGTAGGTTGGTGTAGAAATGCCGTAGTATTGGCAAATAAAAATGAGATTTCTGGCCCACACACAGTGGGCGAAATGACCATTTTAGCGCGTCGAAATTCAATTTTTCAAGTTTAAAATTAAAGCTGTTTATACCCGTTACTCGTAGAGTAAAAAGGGTATACTAAAGTCGTGCAAATGTATGTAACAGGCAGAAGGAATCATTTCCGACCTTATAAAGTATATATATTCTTGATCAGCATCAACAGCCGAGTCGATATAGACTTGTGCGTCTGTCCCTCCGTCTGTCCGTCCGTCCGTCCGTCCGTCCGTCTGTCTGTATGAACACCTAGATCTCAGAGATGGTAAAAGATATAGGTTTGACATGTATATGACAAATGCTTCTTTTATCTGCACGCAGATCAAGTTTGTTTCAAATTTTGGAAAATTTAGATTCTTAAGAAGAAACAGTAAAAAAATGTTGTTTTTTTTTTATACACTTGAAAAGTGTATTATAATTTTGCCCAGAAGTTTGTAACGCATAGTAGGAATCATCTCCGACTACATAAAGTATATATATTCTGACTACATGACGAGCTGAGTCGATTAAATTTTGTCCGTCCGTCTGTCCGTCTGTCTGTTTCTACGCGAACTAGTCCCTCAGTTTTGAAGCTATCGAACTGAAACTTTGCACAGAGTCTTCTTTTTACTGCACGCTGCTAGTATGTCGGAACCGACAGGATCGGATGACTACTTTTTGTAGCTGCCATAGAAATGTTCGAGAAAAACTGTTTTGTTCTCAATATTACCGCTCTCATACACGGTCATGGGTAATATTGTGTGTTGTTAAGCTGATCTGCGAAGTTTCGTCGAAGTCGCTAGCCGTTGAGACAAGCTTTTTCAAGTGTATCAGAACTTCGGCTTTGCCTTTCTCGTTTTTATATCTTTTCACAAAGTGATTGTTTTAGTGATCTTTCTGATTGAAAATCGTAGAACTTTTTTAGGCAGGCTCTAGGTCATTAAGTTATGGATATTGTCCACAACTTTTCTAAAACAAGACACTCACAACACTACAAAGGAGGCTGGTTGACAGTATAACGCTATTTCATGAATACCAATTCAATCTTTAGCTGTCTGCGCCTGTCCTTAGTGTTATTTCTAAATGTTTAAAAAATAAATTTCGATCGTTTTCGAGCAAAAAATATATTTTTTAAATATTTTTGTTCTTTGCATTAAAAACTACTTGACCGATTTAAAAACAAGTTTTTACGCAATTGTTAAAAATTCCATAACCTTTCGATTCATACCTTGCTTGACTCCATTTAACGTTTCTGAGTCTAGGTTTGACTTAAAATGCAAGTTTACCTTCCCAAAAATTAAAAAAAACTTTAGCTCAATCTTAAAAATTAAAAAAACCAATTATTAAAAACTTTTTTTATATTTTTTGTTTATTTCATTTCAACCTTAAAAGATTTGAGCAATGAATTTGAAATTAAAAAAAATTTTTGTTTTAAAATATAAAAAAACTTAAAAAATGGCATTAAAAACTTTTTTATTTTTTCTTATAGCTTTTATTCCGACCTTTCAGAAAAAAAAAACAGATTGCGATTATCTCGTTTAATTTAGAAGATATTAATATCGTCTCTCCAAATTGACAAATGTTTATTAAAAATGTACCTTTCGAAACTCCCAGAACGTATCGCAAAATTGAACTGTTGGTTTTCTCTTTTCACTGCTGCGGCAGCTCTCAGCTACACAAATGTTTTTGCCTGTGAATGTTAGGATGCTTATTGCAAAAGCTTACCTAATAGCCTCTCTTTTTTATGGTGTAGAAGTTTTCGACCATTGTGACTCTCGAGATATTCAAAGGTTGGTTGTTGCCCGATATATTTTCTCTGTCAGACGTATGGACAGCACATTGTTTAGATTTGTTTATATTGTTGTTTGGGATAATTTCGCAGAAGAAAGGTTTTTAAAATTCCCAGTAGTTTAGCCGGTGAAAATATGTTGGGTATCAAAAAAGTACCTTTACGATGTGATAGGGCCAAGTCCTTTGGGAATTTTTTTTAGTTTCGGTATGCTCTTAAAAAATAACGCGGTCCAAAGGCGTAACCAGAAAATGACCTTAAAAAAGTTGCACAGTGTTATTTAATAATAATAAGTAATTGTTGCTAAATTTTGTATATAATTTTTTCTCAGTGTTACTCACCATGATATATCTTCTAAGGATATCAAATTTATTGCCCTAAACATAAATAAAATTATGGTGATTTTTATATGTTAAAAGATATTAATTTATGAAGTTATAAACAGGGCTGCAAACCTTCTAAAAATCGGGAGGGGTTCACTCCGGGGTTCGAACCCATGAAACTTTTTGGGTTCGGGTTCATGGAGCGGGTTCAGAAGGTCGCTGAACCTAGGTTCAGGTTCGAACCGGGGTTCACGAATAATTTTGTTTTCGCTGACTCAAAAAAATTAATGTTAATTGGAAAAACGTTAAACATTTCATACATATTTGAAAGTTCAGAGTCTTGATATATGGAATATAATATTTAAGCTCAATAATACTTATTTTAAGAGATATTTTACTTTAAAATCAAAGGTTCATTATTAACTAATTTTAAGAAAGTGAATAGAAAGGTGCGACCTAATTATACAGGTTAACAAGCTTTTGTAACAGAGAAGATTGCAAACTTTCCATTCCAATATTTGGTCTCTAAAAATCGATTTTGTCAAAAAATAACCACATAGTCCATATTAAAATCCAAGAGTTTGTATCTTACGAGCAAAATCAAAACTTCGTGTTTCGGTTTTCTGTAACGTCATTCAATGCAGCTTACATTAAAACAAATTCGGTTAGAAAACTTGGAAAAACTCAATATGGCCACTAGACTGGCCCTTAAAAATAGATTTCAAAATACCGGGCGGAAAAAAGTTTCGTTTTGGTCCCAATAGATATGAAAAAAAGTTTGGCAGCGATCGGACTTCATTCAGTGGACGCGCGCTCGCCCTCAAAATCGAAAATTTGAAATGTATGGAAAATGAGGGGGATGAGGTACGAATTTAATCTCTAAAAATTCAAAAAAATTTTATTTGTTAATTCTTTTAAATTCTTCAAGGGGAATACCATAGCAACATTTAACACATTTTTGTTGGATATTTCGAGCGTAAGCTTGGTCAGAATCATATCAAATCGGCCAATTTTTTAAAAACAAAAATTTTTTTTTTTGGGTTTCGAATTTAATTTCTAAAAAAATTTTTCATTTTTGTTTAAGTGTTAATTCTCTTTAAATCCTTTAAGGGGAATACCATAGCAACATTTTACATATTTTTGTTGGATTTTTCGAGCTTAAGCTTGGTCAGAACAATATGAAATCGGCCAGTTATTCTCATTTTTTTGTTTATAATAAATGTAGTCCGATCGCAGCCAAACTTTTTTTTGTATCAATTGGGACCCAAACGATAGTTTTGCCGCCCGGGCAAAAGCTAAAATCAGAATTTGATTTATATTAAAAATTCTTTGAAAAAAATACCAAAAAAATGTGGAAAATTTGACCCTTTTGATATAATTCTGGCCAAGATTACGCTCAAAATAAGACACAATTATATTTAAAATGTTGCTATGAAATTCCCTAAAAAGGATATAAAAAGAATTAACAAATGAAAATATTTTTGGAACTAAATGAAGTCCGATCGCTGCCAAATTTTTTTCATATCTATTGGGACCAAAACGGATCTTTTTCCGACCGGTATTTTTGAAATCAAAAAAAAGGTAATATAAGGGCCAGTATATTGGCCACCGGGCCCAGAATTGTATACTAACCTCGCTCAACACACGTCTATGCAATGTAGCGGCGCCTGAAGCGTTGTCTTTTGGTTTTAATTTAATCATCCAGCTTATTCTCCAAAATGAACCTTGCTGCAACGGTTAGAACATTCCTTTTAAATTGTATCTCAGAGTTACAGCTCCCTCTAACGTTCAGCCGATGAACTTTTTTTTTTTGGGAGAGTGGGCGAGGAGAAATTATTAACAGCCCAAACTATCGCTCTCACTCAATATGGTGAATTTCACCTTTCTCTGCTAACAGCTTTCCTTCGCGCCACAAAACTAGGCGTCTTTCTTTCACCTCTGAACCTTTAACCAGTGCAGTCGAGTTATATCAACGAAGTGCCAAGTTTTTCTGAAACCCGCCATTTTTAAGATTCTAAGAAAAGTTCTAAGTTGGAAAAAAATAAAGTAACCATTACGCGAGTGAAAGGCGAGAAGTTCCTGTAGTTGTGGATTCATCCGCATCTTGCAATTAAATTTAGTGTGCTGAACTCCTAAGAGGGGTAAGTGAAAACAGGAATTTGTCATTAGGCGGATAGGTTTTTAGTTTTGCTTTTCGATCTTGTGCAAATTGCAGGTTTGGCACCTAATTTGGGATTTGATTCCACTGGCCGACTGCAACCCATTTTGCTAAGAGATTGCTGGCATATTTATGGATTAATTGCATTTAATTCCCTGCACAAGTATATGCCGCAGAAATAGAGAGATCTCTCTCCTCATTTGTGAAGCTGCTAGCAAAATCGCTCAACTTACGATATTCGAAGGGCGAGAGATCAACTCAAGCGCATCAAAATAGAAGGGAGTCAGTGCCAAAACGGAGACCGCGCCGCGAGTACTCACCGAGCCAGCTGTGCTTTAATCCCGGTTTTTCTTGATGGCCGAAATGGTTAAAAGTGGGTGAAAATTAGCCAAAGAATCCGAATATAAATTCCGAGCCGATATAAAAACGAGCCGTTTATAGCATTTTTGTTGGCCAAGTGGAGGGCCCAAGTGAGTGATATCGGTTTTTTTGGCTGGAGATGCTGAAGCGACCACCCAGCTGGATATTTTAGTGTTAACAAGATTGTGCTTACATGTTAGTTTCCCTGTAAATCGCAGGTCATTTTGTCCCGATAATTGGGTGTGAAAATTTGGCCTCATGGCGATTATATAATTTTCTTCTAGTTCTTTTCACCCAAAAAAGGAAGAAAAAGAGAAAGAAAGAGTGTGTGAAAGAGAAAGAGATGAGAGCCGAGTCTCCACTTCAAGAAGAGTGAAAGAAAGCCAAAGCGCATGAGCAACATTTGATTTTTCTAATGGCGCTTAATAATTGGTACAAAAATGAATATCGTGTATTTTTCTATCATTTTCTTGTTTTTTTTTACTTGTGAAATATTTAAATTCTAACTCCACAGCAGTTCCAGCATCGCCGAAAGCGCTTTCTACGATCGACTTGGTAACCAGTAACCTGTGAGTGAGTCTTATATGCATATATTTATATGTTTCTTTTATTTTTGCACGCATCAAGCTTTGAGCAAACATTTAAAGAGAGATATAAAACATTTTTTTGTCAAGTAAATAAAATTATTAAATGAATCCAACAAAAGTTCCAAAAGAATAAAGCAAAATCCTCATTTAACGCTCAAGCAAATTCCGAGCGGATTTTCACTCATTGTCTCTTTCGTCTGTTTCTTGCCTAATATCAAATGCACTCAATTTGAGTGACTTTCTGCCTATCGTGCAGGTCAGTGAGGCTCAAGCTTAGCAATTCTCTTTTTGTTCGTTTTTTTTATTATTTCATATTTAAAAGTAAATTAAATCAGTTCAATGTCGACATCCTTGTATTTATTATATATATATTTATTCCATTTCAATTAAATCGTTTTTATTCTTATAATATTATTCCATTTAAAAATGATTTTTAGTATTAAGCCAACCATATTTCTTTTTAGTATTAATAAATGTTTTATAATGTTTCTATAAATTTTTACTTTTGATTTCCGCTGACCATGACCACCCCGTAGACCCCCTAGTGGCTTTTTGGGCCATTCTAATTGACGTGTATGTTTCTTGGAACAGGATGGCATAGGCAGGGAGGGCGAATCAATTCCTCATTAACAGCTGAGGATCGCAGCCAGTTCACCTTATGGCGGAGCACAGCCTTGACGTATCTTTCTTTTCTACCCCTTGGTATCTAGACTGCATCTATCTCTATCCCGGTCAATAAGCTTGTCTTGCACGCATTCATTTTTAAAATGAAAAGAATCTGTAGGCACCCTTGGTTGAGAGCAAGATCACCACCACTACTTGCCGACGAGCCAGAGCCGGAACAAACGCGTGCGCTCTCAGCCATGATTCCATCCAGCCTCGTAAATAATTATAGGTAACCCGTTACAGTTATAATTATTATAATATTTCTTATTATTTTTGGCGCCCAACAATGGGGCTACATTTTTTTATAAAAGTGTGGCTCACATACTTTCTAGATACAACTATCTTTTATTTCTATTTTATTTTCACTAGTCAGAATGCAATATTGGGTTCTTGTCATTTTGTAGGAGTCTAAAGGAGAGAATCATTGATAAATGGTCCGACAGGCAACCACGGTTGATGTTGCAATCGCCTAGATTACCTAAATCTTTCTCGGATTGTTTTGGGTCCGACAATTAAGCGCATAGGAAGCAGTAATTAGTCTTTCAGAAGATTTACTACTGACCACGAGTAATGTTGGCACTCAAGCAAATCAAAATCTTTCCTATACCACAAAGTTTATCAAGCACACCAAGTGGGAGTGTCATACGCATAGGATCTGCAGAAGTCTACGTTTCTATAGCTAGACGGCTGACCACGGCTGATACTGCTGCAAAGTGTACTCAAGTTTTCTATCAGTAGGCAATTATCCTAAAGCAAGCGCTTTGGATGTGCAGTTCGCTTTCTTTTTGAAGCAGCCAACTGACCACGTCTGCTTTAGGAGAGCAAATGCTGAGGTTCTATCCAATATAGAGGGAAAAAAATGGTCATAAGACGCTTTGGATTACAGGTGGTGTTGCTTAGATAAAAGTACATAGCCTGGCCACGGTTTATGATTTATTTATATGACCCCAATTCGCTACTGTCCAACCTAGGGAGAAACAAACAGCTGTTTGAGTAGAGCAGCACAAAGGGAGGGCACAGCGAATTTGTTTTTCTATATCATCTTAATACGTCATTGCAGAAGGTACGCAGACTCTGGGTAACTGATAAGGGGAGCTGCGGGGATGCATGGTCATGCGTGAAATCAATTTTTTTATGATTTGTTTTGATCTATATTTTTGTCGTTTCTCATATATATTTTGCCTTCACATTTCTGTTCTAGTTTAAAATTCGTTTTAAAGATCGCTCACACATAAGTAAACGGGATCTCTTTGAGTGTTTCCGTTTGTTGTTGGTTGAGTTTTTGATAGTCAGCTGTTTGGAGTGCAATTCGCGGGAGGTCAGTGAACTCACAGTCGTGGCTTAGCCATCAGCTGTGATAAGCAAAAGAAGATTGTGTTTTGTGTTACATTATATTAGGTTACATTTTAAAGTAAAAGAATCGAATTTATCAGAATGGGTAATTCTGCAGATGAAGGAGCTACGCCAACACCTGTGTGTGTTATTTGTTCACAAGAAATTACTGCCGCCACCTTGTTTATGACCAGATGTGGGCATGAATTCCATAAGGCGTGTATATCGAATTGGGCCAAGACCAAAACTACGTGCCCCAAATGCAAGGTAGTGTGTTTTGAGAAAGCCAGTACTTCGCAAGCAAGCGGGGTAGCACAAGGTACAAGGCAGCAAGTAAAAGGGCACGCTTTGACTGCAGGTACTAATCAGTCAGATTCGAACTCCAACGAAGCTGGTATATCAGCTGCAGTGACGCAAGCAGTACAATCAATGCAAAATGATATAATAGCTCGCTTATCCGAGCAAATGGCTCATTTGATACAGACGAGCATAAGCGCCCAATTACAGCCAATCATTCAATCCCAAGCTCAACCACGTCAATTACAGATTCAGCAGGATCAATTGCTGTGCACAGGTTCAGCTGCGACAGCAAGGCTCGAGATCAGGCGGACGAGCACAAGCGCTCAGTCACAACCAATCATTCCGTCCCAAGGTCAGTCAAGCCCATTGCTGATTCAACAGGATCGATTGTCGAATACAAATTCAGCTCCTCGTGGTTCGCTCGTGCAGGCATCACCGGCTAGCGTGACTCCCGGGAGCCCAACCACTTCCAGATCTGCAGAGTCGACCCGACAAGGTCGGTCAAATATTGAGCAGCTGGAAAATTAGATTTAATGGTAGCTCAGATGGTCTTACGGTTGACAACTTTATATACAGAGTGGAGGCATTGGCGCGTCAGACACTGGAGGGTGATTTTTCGGTTCTGTGCAGCAATGCTAGTTTACTCTTCGACGGCAAGGCTCGAGATTTCTTCTGGCGTTTCCACAAATCGGCAAGAGTGATGTGCTGGGAGTCGCTAT
Organism: Lordiphosa stackelbergi; assembly: GCA_018904235.1. Taxonomy (NCBI): domain Eukaryota; kingdom Metazoa; phylum Arthropoda; class Insecta; order Diptera; family Drosophilidae; genus Lordiphosa; species Lordiphosa stackelbergi. Next base: position 48,565 of record JAEIFU010001576.1, on the reverse strand, counting down.
GCCTGGCGTTGCGAAACCAATTTCGCGACCCTCGGACAGACGTTGACATTAGGGAAGCCATTAGGGATCGCAAGCAACGCGAAAAGAGTCTTTTGACTCTTTCTACGATGCCATTGTTCAATTAATGGATAGTTTAAAGCAACCGTTAACTGAAGACACAGTTGTAGAAATTCTGCGGCGCAACTTAAGACCTGAAATTCGGCATGAAATTTTGAATTTTAAAATCGATTCAGTTGGGGGTCTGAGAGAAATTTGTCGCCGACGCGAAGGCTTTCTAGACGGCGTAAAGAGAGAGCATGGCTACCAGCGAACAGTGCCATTCAGGAAGCAAGCCTGTGAAATAATAGAAGAGGCGGATGACGCATTAGAGTTTTCAGAATCTGAAAGCGAAGAAATAGGAGCCATGGCACTTATCTGCTGGAATTGCCGGCAGGAAGGTCATCGTTATCAAGACTGCGAGTCAAAAGGAAAGTTTTTTGCTACGGTTGTGGGGCCCGCAATACATATAAACCATCCTGTGCCAAAGTGCAAAAAAACATAAAAGGGACCCCAATGCCTCGTCAAACATTGTCTGCTCAGCGCCCCCAAGTCGACGAGCACAGTTTAGTGGAAAACTTAATAGCAGAATCGCCACCAAACAATACCCTGCCGGATATGTCCAAAATCAAATTTCGAGTCACCCTAAAAAATTTGGATTCAAAACCTAGAAAATAAGCAAGATAGGTCAATAAGTACATTCTTAAAACACCAGAAGTCATCGTCTAGAAATGCCAAACGCCTGAGAGCATATTGGAAAACTGCAAAACTATAAGCGCAATTCACGCTACAAAAAAAAGCGATAAAAGACCATATGCAGAGGTGCGCATCTTAGATAGGGTAGTTCTGGGCTTACTAGATACCGGAGCTGCTATGGGCTAGCATGGAGGTAGGTGAACGAAATTCTGCAAAGCCGCTTGCCTTTTAAGAGAGCGTCGGGAAGTGCGTGCACTGCAGATGGCCGTAAACGGGAAGTCGTAGGTCGTTTTGAGACTTCTTGCAGTACAAAGGTGTCACGAAAACTCTCCCATTGCACTTAATTCCTTCGCTAAGCCAGGATCTTTACCTTGGTATTGATTTTTGGTCTGCTTTTAATCTATTGCCTCCCACTATGCAAATATCAGAGATATCGGCAGACTCTCACATTTTAACAAGGACTCAAAAAGAAAAGTTGCAAGTTGTCGTGGAACAGTTTCCATCGTTTGCTGTCTCTGGGTTGGGCCAGACATCGATCTTGTCTCATTCGATTGATGTGGGCGAGGCCAAAACCCGTGAAACAACGTCATTTTCCCGTTTCCCCAGCAGTGGAAAAACTTCTATATGCTGAGGTGGATAGGATGCTGAAATTAGGTATCATTGAGGAGTCCGACAGCGCCTGGTCGTCACCAGTAGTCTTAGTACAGAAGCCAGGAAAAGTTCGATTATGTCTGGATAGCAGGAAAGTAAATTTATACACGAAAAAGGATGCTTATCCCTTGCCCCAAATCGATGGAATTCTCTGTAGGTTACCGAAAGCTATGTTCATCTCTAGTCTAGATTTGAAAGACGCTTACTGGCAGATTCCATTGGACCCTGCATCCAGAGATAAAACGGCATTCACAATTCCAGGAAAGCCTCTTTATCAATACCGTGTCATGCCTTTCGGTCTTACAAATGCTTCGCAAACGATGACGCGACTAATGGACAAAGTTATTCCACCAGCTTTGAGAAACGAAGTATTCGTTTATTTGGACGACTTACTAGTTGTTTCTGATAGCTTCGAGTCGCATTTAGAAGCCTTAAAAGTTGTGGCGGGACATATACGTAGGGCTGGTCTAACTTTAAATATAGAGAAGAGTAAGTTCTGCATGCGGACAGTAAAGTACCTAGGGCATATTGTTGGAGAGGGTATAGTGCGCACAGATCCGGATAAGATCTCGGCAATGGTAAACTTTCCACTTCCACGTACATTAAAAGCTCTCCGAAGTTTCCTTGGGATGACTGGATGGTACAGGAAATTTATCAGCAACTACGCTTCCATTTCTGCTCCTTTGACTGATTTGCTTAAGCCCAAGCAAAAGTTTGTAATGTCACCTGAAGGGCAGCATGCGTTCGAGACACTTAAAAATATGTTGTGCTCAGCTCCGGTACTTCGCAGTCCAGAATTCAAAAAGCCATTCTTTATACACTGCGATGCCAGTAAGACTGGAGTAGGAGGTGTCTTAGTGCAGAAAACAGAAGAAGGGGAGGAATATCCGATTGCCTTCGTATCTAAAAAGCTTAATAAAGCCCAGAAAAATTACACAGTGACAGAGCAGGAGTGTTTGGCAGCTATAATTAGCATTAAACGATTTCGACCCTATATCGAGGGCCATGAGTTTACGGTGATCACGGATCACGCGTCATTAAAATGGTTAATGTCGCAAACTGATTTGCATTCTCGCTTGGCACGGTGGGCTCTAAAGCTGCAAGGTTTTCGGTTCAAAATCGAACACCGTAGTGGAAAGCTCAACGTGGTCCCCGACGCTCTTTCGAGGGTCAATGAGGATGAAATCGCAGCGATAGAATCGAGCCAAGGACTGTTGGTCGATACGAAATCGCCTCATTTTGGCTCAGCTGAATACAAAGATTTAAGGGAGCGAATCAAGGCGAATGAGAGTAAGCTACCAGACATCAAAATCATTGACGATCTAGTGTATCGGCGAACTGATCATGCAATTGGAGAGCAATTGCACGATTCATTTGCATGGAAACTTTGGATTCCAAGCGACATGGTGCTGGAGGTATTAGCCAATGCACATGATAATCCGCTGGCATCTCATGGGGGAATTCATAAAACTCTAGAAAGGATTCGTCGATATTATTATTGGCCTGGTCTTGTCAAGGATGTAAAGAGCTACATAAATGCTTGCGAGACTTGCAAAACATCCAAGGCTCGAACAATACCTTGAGGACCGCCAATGGGAAAGGCTCCAGAATCGCAACGATTCTTTCAACGTCTGTATATCGACTTTTTAGGACCTTATCCCAGGTCTCGCAGCGGTCATATTGGGATTTTTATAGTATTGGACCATTACTCTAAATTCATCTTTCTTAAAGCGGTTAAAAAGTTAACAGCAGATGTAGTAATCAAATATATGCAGCAGGACTTGTTTCACACCTTTGGGGTACCGGAAACAATAGTTTCAGATAATGGGTCCCAATTTAAAGCCGAAGCATTTCAAAAGTTTCTGCGCGCCCATAAAGTGACTCACACTTTAACTGCCGTACACTCGCCTCAAGCCAATGCTTCGGAGCGGGTAAACCGTTCGATCATTGCCGCCATACGTTCATATGTAAGGCCGGATCAAAAGGATTGGGATGAAAATTTAAGCAGCATCTGTTGTGCATTAAGGTCATCAGTCCATTCGGGGATTGGCAGTACCCCGTATTACATGGTTTTTGGTCAGCACTTAATCACCTCCGGGGCAACATATAAATTGCTGCGTGCTCTGGGGTTGTTAGAGGACAGAACGGCCACCTTTTCCCGAGAAGATTCGTTAGAGCTTATTCGCAAAAAACAATGGAAGTGATGGCCAAGCAGAATGAGAAAAATGAGCGTCAATACAACACCCGTTCGAAGGATATTTCGTATTCGATAGGTCAGGAAGTCTATAGAAGGAATTTTAAGCAAAGCTGTTTCCCCGCTGGCTAATGCCAAATTAGGACCGGTGTTTGTCAAATGCAGAGTAAGTCGTAAACTAGGAAATTCCTATTATGAGTTGGAGGATTTACAGGGTCGTCTTGTTGGTCGGTACCATGCAAAGGATATAAGGCAGTAACTGCAGCAAGCTGTGGTTGGATCAGCCTTGAGGTTTGCAATCCCCAAGCCTGATTTTGGTGGGGGTATTTGTAACGGCTTGCTGCAACGGTTAGAACATTCCTTTTTAAAGTGTATCTCAGAGTTACAGCTCCCTCTAACGTTCAGCCGATGAACTTTTTTTTTTTTGGGAGAGTGGGCGAGGAGAAATTATTAACAGCCCAAACTATCGCTCTCACTCAATATGGTGAATTTCACCTTTCTCTGCTAACAGCTTTCCTTCGCGCCACAAAACTAGGCGTCTTTCTTTCACCTCTGAACCTTTAACCAGTGCAGTCGAGTTATATCAACGAAGTGCCAAGTTTTTCTGAAACCCGCCATTTTTAAGATTCTAAGAAAAGTTCTAAGTTGGGAAAAATAAAGTAACCATTACGCGAGTGAAAGGCGAGAAGTTCCTGTAGTTGTGGATTCATCCACATCTTGCAATTAAATTTAGTGTGCTGAACTCCTAAGAGGGGTAAGTGAAAACAGGAATTTGTCATTAGGCGGATAGGTTTTTAGTTTTGCTTTTCGATCTTGTGCAAATTGCAGGTTTGGCACCTAATTTGGGATTTGATTCCACTGGCCGACGGCAACCCATTTTTGCTAAGAGATTGCTGGCATATTTATGGATTAATTGCATTTAATTCCCTGCACATGTATATGCCGCAGAAATAGAGAGATCTCTCTCCTCATTTGTGAAGCTGCTAGCAAAATCGCTCAACTTACGATATTCGAAGGGCGAGAGATCAACTCAAGCGCATCAAAATAGAAGGGAGTCAGTGCCAAAACGGAGACCGCGCCGCGAGTACTCACCGAGCCAGCTGTGCTTTAATCCCGGTTTTTCTTGATGGCCGAAATGGTTAAAAGTGGGTGAAAATTAGCCAAAGAATCCGAATATAAATTCCGAGCCGATATAAAAACGAGCCGTTTATAGCATTTTTGTTGGCCAAGTGGAGGGCCCAGGTGAGTGATATCGGTTTTTGGCTGGAGATGCTGAAGCGACCACCAGCTGGATATTTTAGTGTTAACAAGATTGTGCTTACATGTTAGTTTCCTGTAAATCGCAGGTCATTTTGTCCCGATAATTGGGTGTGAAAATTTGGCCTCATGGCGATTATATAATTTTCTTCTAGTTCTTTCACCCAAAAAGGAAGAAAAAAGAGAAAGAAAGAGTGTGTGAAAGAGAAAGAGATGAGAGCCGAGTCACCACTTTAAGAAGAGTGAAAGAAAGCCAAAGCGCATGAGCAACATTTGATTTTCTAATGGCGCTTAATAATTGGGAAAAAAATGAATATCGTGTATTTTTCTATCATTTTCTTGTTCTTTTACTTGTGAAATATTTAAATTCTAACTCCACAGCAGTTCCAGCATCGCCGAAAGCGCTTTCTACGATCGACTTGGTAACCAGTAACCTGTGAGTGAGTCTTATATGCATATATTTATATGTTTCTTTTATTTTTTGACGCATCAAGCTTTGAGCAAACATTTAAAGAGAGATATAAAACATTTTTTTGTCAAGTAAATAAAATTATTAAATGAATCCAACAAGGGTTCCAAAAGAATAAAGCAAAATCCTCATTTAACGCTCAAGCAAATTCCGAGCGGATTTTCACTCATTGTCTCTTTTGTCTGTTTCTTGCCTAATATCAAATGCACTCAATTTGAGTGACTTTCTGCCTATCGTGCAGGTCAGCGAGGCTCAAGCTTAGCAATTCTCTTTTTATTCGTTTTTTATTATTTCATATTTAAAAAGTAAATTAAATCAGTTCAATGTCGACATCCTTGTATTTATTATATATATTTATTCCATTTCAATTAAATCGTTTTTATTCTTATAATATTATTCCATTTAAAAATGATTTTTAGTATTAAGCCAACCATATTTCTTTTTAGTATTAATAAATGTTTTATAATGTTTCTATAAATTTTTACTTTTGATTTCCACTGACCATGACCACCCCGTAGACCCCCCCTAGTGGCTTTTTGGGCCATTCTAATTGACGTGTATGTTTCTTGGAACAGGATGGCATAGGCAGGGAGGGCGAATCAATTCCTCATTAACAGCTGAGGATCGCAGCCAGTTCACCTTATGGCGGAGCACAGCCTTGACGTATCTTTCTTTTCTACCCCCTTGGTATCTAGACTGTATCTATCTCTATCCCGGTCAATAAGCTTGTCTTGCACGCATTCATTTTTAAAATGAAAAGAATCTGTAGGCACCCTTGGTTGAGAGCAAGATCACCACCACTACTTGCCGACGAGCCAGAGCCGGAACAAACGCGTGCGCTCTCAGCCATGATTCCATCAGCCTCGTAAATAATTATAGGTAACCCGTTACAGCTTGCGCGTCAAAGTTGTTGTGTGAAAGTCAAAGAATACATAAATATTCAAGTGCGTGTTGTTATTGCCTTGGGTGATCCCATCATATTTTAATTTTTTTTATATAATGTAAAACCCCCTGATTTATTGAGTCTCTGGTTCCCCATATAATATTTTTACTCACGGCGGCCACCCTATATTTATAAACCCCGCAAATATTTTTTTTGGTTGAAGCGGATTAAGTCAGCACACGGCCATAGGTGCTTGCAAGTGCAGATCCAGCCGGATCGGCCCAGGCAGAAACTGCCTAAGCCGGACCTAACCACCAAACACAAGCGGCATTTAATGTGTAATTAATTAGCCACTGGAAGCTTAAAAAGACACAGAATACACATTAAAATTGGCCTGATCATCTTTATCGGCCGTATCACCGGGGTACAGCCCTAACCAATTTTTCGACCTTAACCAACTTTTTCGGCCCTAACCTACCGTTCGTATCTAACCAACCAAGCGTCCATATTTTCGGCTGAGATGTCAACCTAACAATACAGTGCAGCCTCAGCCGAGTGAACAACCTCAAGAAGAAGCCTTTTACCTCGGGCGTGTCCATGTGAATTGTGTCCCTATCTGGTGCTGAGTAACCTCAAAGATCCCGCCAGTGCTGTTTCCATGGATTTATATGAAAAGCTGATGAGTGAAATTTTCTAGAGTGTTTGAAATTCAATTATCGTTTTCATTTTCTTTTGTGTTTCTTTTATTTGATTTTTAAATTTGCTTTCTAATTAAAATGAGAACATAAGTGAAAAAAAAGAAACTCAAAAGTATGGTTCTATAAAAAAGAGAAATAATAAGAAATGAAAAGAAATGAAAACATGCAAACAGGTAGAAATGCATATATCTAATTTAACTTTTAGTTACAGGATTCATCCACGGGAGATCGATCTTTCGTCGCTGGAAATTTAAGTGAGTGTTTTAAGAAAATTATTATTTGCCCACATACATATAAAGTATGAAATATGCATTTATACATCTTGACCTGGTTAAATATTGAGTTTTCGTTCTTTTGCTCGAGAGAAATCAAAGTCTAAATTATATTTTTGTTTTCTCAAATTTCTATTTAATTTTTAAAATGCAAAATTAATGGATATTTAAAAAATCAAAGAAAATGCATTAGTACAGTATACCCCCATTATGAAAGCCAGAATAGAAACGAATTAGAAATTAAATTAAATTAAAAATTGAATTAATTAAACATAGTTTTAAGAAATTTGATCAGAAAGTTAATTAAATTAAAGCAAGTCTAAATTTAAAGTAAATTGAATATGAAGAAAGGAAAGACTTAGAAGAATTAATCGAATTAATTTAAAATTTATTATTATAAAACGTTTATATACCTACTCATCTAATCCTTAAATTTAAAACACAAATATGTTCCTTATTAGCATTTAGTACCCTACTCTCGTATTATCAAACTATTATCGTACTCGAAAATGGAATCCTTTATGTTGTCTCAAATATTAATCTGACAAATTTTCATATTCTTACTTTTCGAAAAGTTTTTTCTTCAACTTTTTTATGACATATTTTTTTAAGATCTACAAAGCTTTTTCAGTTTATTAGAAAATTTTACTAAATACCAGGGCAAATCTAAAATAAGGCGATTTTCTTAAATTCATGGAACATTTTTATACACTTGAAAATTGTATTATAATTTTGCCCAGAATTTTACAACGCATATAAGGAATCATCAAAAACATCCATTCATTTCGTCAAGTGCTTTAATAATTAATACCTGTCTTTGTATGTCTTCTTAGACCTCAAATGAAGTGTTGTTTATGCAATTAGAGGCGATTGCCGCCGCCCTCCTCTAACAATTCAAGACAAAGATTTGTAGCACACTTTTAGGCTAACAAATTATTTTCGCTTGTCGTAATTCAACTGTTTCGGCTGTTGTTGCGGTTTGTTGCAGATAAAAAAGCGCGAGCTCACCCGGCAATTGTTACGTTAGGCGCACAAAACTAACACCAAACAGGGCAGACAATGGCTTTAATTTAACTGTCGGAAGTGAAGCACAATGCAAAATACGAGTTGAACTTACAAGCAATTTGCCTTATGCATTACCGAGTGGAAGGGAGCAGGAACAGGAGCAGGAATCCCTCTGTTACGCCCATTCCTCACTCACACACACACACTCGCACGGGAAGACGAAGTCGGACTTGCATGTACATGCATACATACACACATAAATCTACGCCGACAAAAAACGTGGTTTTTTTTTGCACTGAATCGCAGCTCCGTTGCACGCACAGACAAAACGTTGCTCGTGCTTTTTTCGCCTTTCGACTTTTGCCTTTGGTATGTTCATTATTTTTATCTTTCGCAATGAATGCAAAACTACGGAACAAAACAAAAACAGCAACAGCAACTCGGACTCGGAGCTGGCACACAAATATGCAAAACAGTTAAAGGATTCATGGCGCTCGAAAATCTAGGCGTAAAGTGTGAATAACGCGTAGCAATGTGAATGAGCTGAGGACGGTTTGACTCCGGCTCCTGCTACGGCAAAACGGGAATGCAATCAGCGGAATTGTAATTTAGCATAAAAGGAAGTTGCGGCAGAGCAAATTGAGGTTTTTCTAGTTGGCTCAAACAGAAAAAAAAACGTAAAGAAAACAACTTCCGCCAGATAATGGCAAATGCCAGACGGACAGCCATCCCAATCCTTTATACGTCATGTTAAATGCGCTGCAAAATTGCATTAAATACGCACGCTTGTCACTTTTTGATAAGGGAATTAAATTTTGCGGTTTAACGCTGGCGGCAACACACAAAACCCGACTCTTGGGACATGGCTGCCGGAGCTGCCTTCTGGCATTGGCCGTGTTTATGGCTTGCGACACCAGCGACGCTGTCAACACTGTAAGCGAGGAGACGTCATCATTGCGGGTTTTCGTTATTCAATTTGCGCTGCTTGACGGGGCTAAGACACAAAGAATCTGTGCCATAAACTTGCGGTCGGATCGCTTCGCTTAAAAGACACATAAATATTCTTATACCGAATAGAAAATCTAAATAGTTTAGGTTAATTACCTCGCAGATTATAAAACTAAAAAGCCAAAAATTAGTTTTGAGCTGATTGGAAAGATAGAAGGCTTAAGAAATTCTCTAACGACCATTTTCAATTTCGACAAATTTAACCCCAATTCGAAAAATCACATTAGGGTGTCCCAAACTTTTGTACTTTTCATTCTACGACAACTGAAAAACGATCTCAAAAGCAGCCTTGCAGAAGATAACATAGCATTTGAGATATTTAACTGACGAAGTTTCTATACTATCCCTGTTTGACGATGACGAGAACCAAGAAACTAAAGTTAAAATGGTTGTTAATTTAACCAAAGAGGAAATAACTCATGGAAAACTATACTTCCCATCGAAAGAAAAAATTTGCGTTCCATCGTAAGGATGAGTTAAAGAACTTGTGCTTTGATAGCTAGAGAAGTTTTTAGATTCGATGTCTGTAAAAAGTATTTTTTAACACTATTTTCTTATTTTGTCTTAGACAAACATTTCTGACTTCATTTCAGTAAAAAGCATGTCCTTGTTCAATCGCCTAAAATTTGAGGACACTTTTCGACCTGAATGTCCTACTTTGGGCTCGAATAAATCTTCCGCTGAACAGTAAAGGTGCCGTTTTAAGAAGGTGACGGGAGAGGAAAGTTCTCCTGAAACGATGGGGGGGGGGTGGTAAGGAAGTTCAGTATAAAAAGATAATTTGAACAATCAAAAAATCTACTGTTTATTCGGGTGTATTAAAGTTTTAATTAAGTAGGTAACAAAAAAATTAAATTCTTAATTCCTCCTATATTAAGGCAGTGCAAATGTTCATGTCAAAAGTTTGGGAATAAGTTATTTTTTGAGAAAGTCAAACGCGCAAAAAGTTGTTTTCCTTTTGTCTTGGGACACCCTTATATACACATCTTCTATCTACACACAAAAAAGCAAGTAAGACCGTTGCAGTCGAGTAGCCCGACTTAAATATACCCTGTACAACTGACAAACACACATAGGGTTTTCACGTCAACTTGGTTATCAAGTAATCTGTTTAAAAATTAAATCTCCAACAACAAAATGTACTGAGAAAAAATAAGCTGACATCACCAGCCCAGACCCTGGTCATATGATTAACTGCTAAAATATAATTTTTAGTGTTAAAAGCGTGTTGGAAAGTGCTTTCAAAAATACTGAAAAATACCGAATTTTTAAAGTAGGTGACACTGTCAAATTAAGTGCACATTGCAACAAACAACAAGAAACGAACGAACAAGTTAGTAAAATGGAATAATTTCAGTGACATCTACGGACAACCAAGTGCGTAAGCGCAGACGCGTAAATGAAACAAAGAAGTGGTCAGACACAGATACACAGAAATCATGAGGTATGTGTTTGTTAATTGACTTTTGCATTATAATGGATAAATGCATTATTTTTATCAATAACCATCTGCTCAAGTATACTACAATAAATTGCTCGAGGAGACAAAAATTGAGAGAACATGGAATACGCTAAAGCGCAAAGTCCGTCATCTAAAAAGTTTATTTCAAAAGGCAAATCAGTGGACACAATCTACTGAAGCCGGTCTAGACGATGGAGACACTGAGTCAAGCATACGTGGTAAAATCTTAAACATTTAACATGTTTCAAGAGCTCATTCTTTTTTTACAGAAAAAAATTACAAAAATCTGTCCCTTTTACGATCTTCTGTCAGACATATTTACCAAAGACAAACAGGTGGAGACCAGAGTGTACGAAACGATAAATTTTGAAGATTTCGAACTAGTGGCGTCTAATGAGGAATCATTCACAAATTGTGAGCCCGTACTAGAAATCCCCGGTCCTATTGGCAATTCAGAGGAGCCATCATGTTTTGCAAGATATTGAAAATCAACGTTGCGCACTTTGTGAGGAGCTGCTTAAATTGGAAAGTGCTAAATTTGAGTGGGCTAAAAACATACAAGAACGCAAAATGAAGTTGAAAGAACAAAAAAAGAAAAACAATTTCGAATTAAAACAGAGGAAAGCTAACTTCGGCTGTACCAAAGTTTTTATACCCTTGGAGCACGATATATGCTCCAATTTTTTATATGGCTATACGATATATTCGTCAAAAAGTTTTTCTCACTAAGAAACGAAACTCCAACGCACTTCAATACCAATTTTCTGTTCCAGTCTTCTCAAACATGCCTGTTTGTTTCTTCTACTGCTGATCCTGTGTGTGTGTGACTGGACGGCCCTCTATTTATAATCTACCAACCGTTGACTCCCAACTTGACCTTTCACAAACAACCTAATATTTTTTTATAACAAGCATGCTCAGCTCAGACGAAAATCATTTCGCACTAACTTACTGCCCTGGTTCAACAATAACATTAAAAAACTTATTGATCTTTGAGATAAAGCTTTTGCTAAGTGGAAGCGTTTCAAAACCGATCAACACCACAGACCGTTACCCAAATTGCTAAGGGAAAAGTAACGTCTCTGATTAATTTATCTAGAGAAGTATTACTATTACAGGGCGAGTGCACAAACATGGAAATTCTTAAAAGAACTGGGCGTCAGCAGAAGTCTAAGCCTCAAGCCAGCTTGAACATAAATATTGACGGACTAAACATACTAGTTTATTAGATCTCATATACCTAGAAGTGAAACAAAATACGTTACCTGAACAGTCATCCTTACAAAACATGTGATAATAGTTTTAGCTTTATGTGTGTTAGTCAATGTGATGTCCCTTGAATCTATACTACAAATAAAATCCAATCCTATCCTAGATGATATTAATCCCAAATTTTTAAAATGTTCTTCCCTTTATCCTTCCCTACATCCCCCCGCAAACACATATTTTCAATACCCCTGGCACCATTCATCCCCGATTCCCCATTCTAGAAAGCTGCTAAAATTATAGCCATACCAAAAGTGCCAATGGTATCGACCAATCTCAATTTTGCCATTTCTCTCAAAAGTACTTGAAACTTTGATGGCAAAACAAATTAATATTTTATGCTCCGAGAAACTTTAATGACAACAAATCTGGATTTAGAAAAGGACGTTTGATCACAACGGCTATTATAAATATAACAGAAGAAATTCTAAAAACGTGGTTGGGATAAGCTAACATTTTTAACATATAGATTATAGCGAAGCATTTGACACGGTAAGCCACGAAATTCTATGCACCAAATTAAAGAGACCGAACATGTTCTCAAGCACGGCTGTGAAATTCCTGCAGTCATATCTCGCAGGCGGCGACCAGCTGTTGTCGTACACATCAACAACTTCTTCGTCATTTCTGACTATGAAACGTGGTGTCCCATAGCAGGGATCGGTTCTTGGACCTCTCTTGTTTTTTATTTATGTAAATGACCTACCAAGTGTTTTTGTCAAAGTGTGGATGTGCATATGTATGCGGATGACGTTCAGTTATATGTTAGCGTCCTTTGTGTTGAATAGATGAGTGTTTTTTTATTTGGGTGAGTCTGGGATTACCCGTCTTTAAAATATTATAATCTAAAAAGTCTAGTACATCCAAATCAAAGTGTCTAAGTAACTACCGGATTTCTCCAAATAGCTGATTCAACGCATAGATTAAAGTCGGCCATAAACCGACTTCCGATTGCTACTCCGTTATATAAAAACTATTTAACAGTGTTCCCGCGCTCCTTAGTGTGTTCATCCAAAAGGTATGCAACATTTTTTAGGGTGGTAGCAGGGGGGCTTGGTTCCTTATTGCTTATAACTTGAGAACCGTTCATCCGATCTTTATCATTCCTCCGGCAACTGATTAATTTTGTATTACTAAACTATCTTGAGAAGGTACGAATCCTCTTTCTTTAAAACTGTAGGAGATATAACTTTTTTCCAAATAGCAGGGGGCGGGAGGGGGCGTGGCCGCCCAAAATTTGAAAACAAACTTGATCTGCGTGCAGATAAAAGAAGCATTTGTCCCATACATGTCAAACCTCTATCTCTTACCATCTCTGAGATCTAGGTGTTCATACAGACGGACGGACGGACGGACGGACGGACGGACGGACAGACGGACAAGCTAAATCGACTCGGCTGTTGATGCTGATCAAGAATATATATACTTTATATGGTCGGAAATGATTCCTTCTGCCTGTTACATACATTTGCACGACTTTAGTATACCCTTTTTACTCTACTAGTAACGGGTATAAAATTCTGCTATTAAATCCGTGAAAAACGAGCAAGCAATTTGGGATTTGTGTTTCCACAGCACTCACTTGGAATGAACAAATTGTTGGATCCGTAGGCAAGTTGTATGGAATGCTAAGAAGCCAGAACGTTATTAAGCACTTCCTACCAGTCAAGATTCGCTTATTGATAGCCAAGACCCTCCTAACTTCTGTCCTCTTTTATGGTGTTGAAGTATTCAATAACTGTGATTCAGCAAGTAAACGTAAAATACAAGTAGCCTTTAACAACATAGCACGGTACATCTACAATCGAAGACGAACTGATAGAATATCTGACGTATCCATTAATATATTTGACCTACCCCTACAATCGTGGATGGATGTGCGAAGTCTTGTCTTATTACATAAAATAGTCTAGACAAAAGAACCCTCTTACTCTATGAAAAACTTAACTTTAGCCTTTCAAAAAGAACAAACAACATTGTGTGTCAAAAGTACAGACTGTCAGTTCTCGGAAAGACAATTTTTCATCCATACTGTTCGCTGTTGGAATCGATTACCCCACGATATAAAGACTATAAGGAACGCCACGCAATTTAGGCTTAGAATAGAAGAACACTTACGAACTGCAAACATTTGATTCGAGGGAAACCATTAGTTGATAAAGGAATAATAACATTTAATATTAATTATATAATTGAACTGTTTAATTTAGTATGTTAACGTTAAATGATGATATTGATACATGTTTAGGTATAAGCTCGCATTTAAGTAGGTTATCTAAAATATTTAAGTAATTTTCAACCGTTGTGACTGGCGCAATAATTTATAAGTATTTTGTACTTGTAGCGTCAGGATGTCTTGTCAATTAAACAAACAAACAAACAAACAAACTACATTTTGGACCGATCGTTCCTGTGGCAGCTATATGCTATAGTCATCCGATTTAAATCAAACTTGACAAAATTGTGTGGTAGTATATAAGTATAGATCTGTACAAAGTGGGAGCGATAGCATTGAAAACAAAAAAAATTTTTCTTACTAAGACATTTTTTCAGACCTATCTTTTTGTATGGCAGCTATACTATATAGTTGTCCGATTTTGATAAATCTCAGTGAAATTATGTGAAATCATAGAAAACTTATAAATACGGGGGTTGGGAGCGATAGCATTGAAAACAAAAAAGTTTTTCTCACTAAGACTTTTTTTCAGACCTATCTTTTGTATGGCAGCTATACTATATAGTTGTCCGATTTTGATAAATCTTGGTGAAATTATGTGAAATCATAGAAAACTTATAAATACGGGGGTTGGGAGCGATAGCATTGAAAACAAAAAAGTTTTTCTCACTAAGACTTTTTTTCAGACCTATCTTTTGTATGGCAGCTATACTATATAGTTGTCCGATTTTGATAAACCTCAGTGAAATTATGTGAAATCATAGAAAACTTATAAATACGGGGGTTGGGCGATAGCATTGAAAACAAAAAAGTTTTTCTCACTAAAACTACTTTTTCAACCGATCGTTCCTATGGCAGCTATATGCTATAGTCATCCGATCCGGCCGGTTCCGACAATTGTGCAGCGTATTTATACCAAAAGACTTCGTGCAAAGTTTGGTTGAGATAGCTTTAAAACTGACGGAGGAGATAGCATAGAAACAGACGGACAGACGGACAGACGGACGGACGGACGGACGGACGGACAGACGGACAGGGACATATATCAACTCAGCTCGTCATGCTGATCAAGAATATATATACTTTATGTGGTCGGAGATGTTTCCTTCTGTGCGTTACAAACATCCGGACAATTTTAATATACCCTCTTCAAGGGTATAAAAATAAATAAAAGCAAATATTTATTCAAAAATCAACTGGTACATAGCCTGTCTTTTGCGTTCACTTATATCTGATTCCATGAACTCGTTGTGATCGTCATCCTCATCTATTTCAGAAGCTTCGTAAGTCGCTTCGCCAGCACTGTCTTCAATGAGGATATTATGCAAAGTGCAACACACAAGGACCCATTTGGAAAAAAAAGTCCTGGCTTTCCTTATCTTTGATGCGCACGCGCATTTCTTTTAAGCTACTAAACCGATATTGACTGTGGCGGCTGTTAAAACGAGCTCGCTTTTCTGCTGGCATGAGTCTTGAATTGCTCCGGTATGGCGTTATTAAGAAATTAGAGAGTGGGAACGCAGAGTCACCCGCAATCCATTGCTCTCCACTTAAAAACTGATCCACATGTTTCCCAATATGGCAGTTTTTATAAATCTTTGAATCATGGTAACTCCCAGGGTTGCCTACTACAGCGTGCCGTATACGAAGACTTCGATCACAAATAACCTGCACTTTAATGGAGTACATTTTCTTGCGCGAAAAGTAGGCATGATGCGGAACAGTTGGTCTTTCAGCAAGCTTAATTTCGGTTCCATCGATGTATCCGACGCAGTAGGGCAATTCATTCAATGTCCATGCTACAATCTTTTCACGCTTAGCAGCATCTGGCCAAAAAATGATTTGCGAACTGTTCCTTAATATGGTCGTAAAAACCCTTTGGGTTATTTTCAAAAGAGTTCCGCCATCTCCAACTCCAAACATGGTTGCCAGCTTTCGCGTGGAACAACTTTCTCCAGAAGAGCCCAATCGAAACAGCACAATGGCAAGTCGCCCGTCGTCAAAATGAGCCAGCACGTTAATTCTCCATTCAATTGATTTCGGTACATACAGCTCATCGCCTCGGCGACAAGAAGCTATTGCTAAGCTCATACATAACGATGTCAATTTTTTCATCAAATTCCGTACCTGCAATTTTTTAAGCCTTACAAACAAATTCACCATTAATTTATAGAATTCATACCTTCAAAATATTCAATTTGCTGGAGGGCGGAATCAATTTTAAAATCCATTATTTTCTCTTGAATGCTTTTATTCGGCATTGTGAATATTTAGTAAATTTGACAGTTAACAACTTGCTCAGCTGATTGGATGAAACTAACTAGAAAATCACACAAAAGTGTGTTCACTAAAGTTGAAGATAAAATTTAATTTTTAAACAAATAACTAGATAACCAAGTTGACGTGAAAACCCTTACACACACACACATAATATCACGCGCACGCACGCACACACACCGTAAATTCTCGAGTTTCCTCATTACGCCAACATTTTGGTATCACGAAAAATGTGTTTTATGAAGTAGACCTTGTATTTTGTAAACTTGTCGTGAAACAAGGCTTTATTGAACCAAACATTTTAGATGGAATCTGTTGTAGATATTTGCTGGTCTGAGATTGGTCTGCCAATGTGTTGTGGTGCGACTGGTAGAAGATGCCTCAATTCTGTTGCTCTGCTGCTTAAAATCTGGAAATATCAATTTTCCGCTGTTTTCTATGAAAGGTATACGCGGACTGGGCCAATTTTAGCACAGCTTGCGTTTAGGCTTGGGGCACCTTTGCTTGGGCTTGGATTTGCATCCCCTCTTGCGTTTTTGGCATCGGCTTTGGTTTGCGTGCGCGCTTCTTGATGGGGCATCTGGGCTTGGGCTTGGGCTTGCATCCCCTCTTCTTGGGTTTGGGCTTGCAAGATGCAGGCTTACGCTTGGGTTTACATACGGGTTTCTTCTTCTCCTCGGGACAACCGTTGCCCTGATTTTGTGCTGCTCCCTTTGAAGGCGTTCGAAAGAATAACATTGGAGCCTCTTCCGACCCCTCAGCATCGGACATGGACATTTGGCTGTCGAAGTCGTTGCTAACATCCAAGTCAGAGTCTAAATAGTCACTTAGATTTGCGTATCTAGAAGGGTAGACCTCCTGTAAAAGAAATCATTTATTTGTATTCGAATTATCACTTTAATTTCACTTACCGGTGAATATAGCCAGCGTCGGCTCGGGGGCATACTGTCCCAGTGAAGTGCCGCTTTTAGTGCGAGCTCGCGTCCAGTATAGTCAAAGATTAGTTGATAATCCTTAAGGAAATTAACATAAGGAGTGCGCATCATATCCCCCAAAGACTTGGTGGTATTTTTGGATTTATTCTGTAGATTTGCTCGTCGCTTTGGCTTCTGTTCTTCTTCATGTTCATCGTCGAAATTAACATCATGTTTGTCCATGAAATGCTCCAATGACTTAGTAACACTTAACTTTGAGATATTGCTTGCTTCTTTTTTATTATCATCTTCGTAGTTGACATCGAGATTGTCCATGATATCCTCCGCAGACTTTTTAAGACTTGTGCGTGCATCGTCTTTTTCCTCGTCGAAATTAACATCGAGATTGTCCATGATGTCCTCCAAAGACTTTGTAAGAATTGACTTTGTTTCTTTATCGGCCTCCTCATCGTCCATGAAATCCTCCAAATGCTTCGTTTCGTCTTCATCACCGTCATAATTGACATCAAGGTTTCCTAACTCAGACATTTTTTTGAGTAAAAAAGAACAAAAATTTTGATTGCTCACGAAAAACCAAACTCTTGTTAAAATTTTACGAATTTTACTAAAACTTTATAAAATTATTTTATTCCTTATAATATTTTGCTGTGTGTTCTGTGAGAGACGAAAGCACTAACTAAAGAAATTCTACCTGAAATTTACGAACTTGACTTTTTTTGAATTTGAGTGGAAATTCAACGCCTATCTTGTGAGAAATTTAGCCAAAAATTATTCTAAATAATTTATGTAATTTTTTTACTAAAATGTCTTTTCAATTCAAAAAGTTCGCACAGCTTACTCCATACCGCGTGGCTCGTTATTCTGGCTAAAATGCAATGACGGGACTAGAGGTATCACATTTCCCTCACCCACTTTTTCGTCCTATCTTCAAAAATGAAAGTGTAAAACTATAAGAAACAGGTCCCAAATGAACATAAATTCTCTTGAAATAATCTATAATATAAACGTTGTCCACAAATCGCTCGGTTCTAGGCTCTTTGGTAAATATTTCGAGATGGCTTTAATATAATAGAAAATATTTGGCTTATAATGGTCAGGGGCCATAGCCTAGCTACTCGCGACGTGTAAGCTTTCAATATACCAAATCATCAAACTGCATTGTGTGGCCGGCTGGGGTGCAGCGGGTAATGTGTGTGCCTGCTGTGCGAGAGCTCGTCCGCTCAGTCCATCCTCAAAATATCTTTTAAAAATAGTTTTTCCCTTATTTCAACCAGTCACATTCACCAGCTTTTGGCACCAGCTGTGAATTAAATAGCCATGAAAAATCTTCTCACACTTTGCCGTTCAGATTAGGCGTTAAGCTGTAAGCTGTAATTATTGAAGAAATGATAAAGAAAATAGTAATAGTATTAAGTAATAGAATTATTATTTATTTTTAAATTGTTCCGCAATATGAACATGAACTAATTAAGAGGTAAAGCTAAATAATCGGCAAATACTAATGGTATTCCTGAAAGTTGTTTCGTGAAAGCAAAAGCAAAGCAGTTGGTGGAACGACTCTGATTTCAATTTGATTTGCTTTCAATGGGCGCCAAATTTAAACAATGGCGCAAAAGCAAAAAATGGCGAATAAAATTATGAAATCAATTTTTCTAATCTTCCTTAATATAATAGTATGTGGGCAGAATCTGTAGTTTGAAGAAGTTTGCAACTTTACTAAGGTGTATTTAATTATTTATGTATTTGTTTATGGTCACTGAAAGTAACTTATGCAATTTGACAGGTCCAAAGAGGAAGAGGCAGGATAAAATTGTGGAAGAATTTGTAACTTTAATCCTTCTAGGAGAGCTGTGCAGATATGTAACCCTGAACACCTTTGACCACGTCAAGCACAAGCTCCAAGTACTCGATCACTTAAGACTCTCTCCACTTTAGGCCGCATGCCTTTTTTTTGCAAATAGTCTCGTACATACTGTATAAGTCCAGCGATCAGCAATCTTTTTGCTTCTATATATTGCGTGTGTCCCCATATTTGGGCAGCGGAGCAAAATACTGATCGCGATGTTGCTTCAAAGACTTTGAACTTTGCGCTGTTTTTATACCCTGTACCCATTAAAAATGAGTAAAAAGGGGATCATGAAGTTGTACAAATGTATGTAACAGGGAGAAGGAATCATTTCCGACCCTATAAAGTATATTAATTCTTGATCAGACCGTCTGTCCGTCCGTTCGTCTGTCCGTCTGTCATTATGAACGCGTCGATCTCAGAGACTATAAGAGATAGATACCCAAATTTTTGCATGAACATAGGTGGATACCGTACGCTGATCGAGATTGTTTCAGATTTGCAAAATTTTCCCCCCTCCCCCCTTAAACCGCAAAAAACTGTCAGAGACTGCTACAAAGCATATTTAATCTTTGGCCGTATATCTATCTATTCTGAAACGCACATTGAAATCGAAGCGAAAACACCGAAGTTATTCACGAAACAAATTTTTTTTCATAGAATCGATGGGGACAAATTTTAATAACTTCGTTATTTTCCAGGATAATTGATTCAACTTCAATATTTAGCCTCTTATTGAGCGGTTAAGGGAATATTGAGACCCAAAACTGAATTTTCGGCATACAATGAAATTTGTGGCGCTATCAGGAGTCATTGCGCTTATATGAAGCAGAGCCCAAAAATACCGGTAGATATCATATTTTATACCCTTGGAGGAGGGGGTATTTTCGCCCGATGGTAACGCCGAAGGATACTCTCCCGACCCATAAAGTATATATATTCTTGATCAGCATGACGAGCTGAGTTGATATAGCCATGTCCGTCCGTCTGTCCGTCCGTCTGTCCGTCTGTCCGTCCGTCTGTTTCTGTTATCTCCTCCGTCTAGTTTTAAAGCTATCTCAGCTGAAACTTTGCACGAAGTCTTTTGGTATAAATACCTGCACATTTGTCGGAACCGGCCGGATCGGATGACTATAGCTTATAGCTGCATAGGAACGATCGGTTGAAAAAGTAGTTTTAGTTGAGAAAAACTTTTGTTTTCAATGCTATCGCTCCCAACCCCCGTATTTATAAGTTTTCTATGCTTTCATAATTTCGCAAGTTTTATGCAAATCGGGCAACTATATTATAGCTGCCATACAAAGATAGGTCTGAAAAATAGTCTTAGTAAGAAAAACTTTTTTTTTTTTTATGTTATCGCTCCCACCTCTATAGATTTATATTCTATGCTTTCACACAAATTTGCCCGTTTTTGTCGAAATCGGTGCAGTATATCTTATAGCTGCCATAGGAACGATCGGTCTAAAATGTTTTAGTGAGAAAAACTTTTTTGTTTTTTATCGTTCCCCCCCCCGTTCCATTTATATTATTCTAGCTTAATTTCTGGTCGATGCACGTGCTATATCTATAGCTGCCATATAAACTATCGGTCGAAAAGAGCGCCCCTTAGTAGATTTTTGTTTTATGCTATCGGTTGGTCATCGGTGCTATATAGTACTTCTTCCATTTTATGTTTGGTTTAAATCGTGCCTCTAGCATTGCGTTGCGTCTTAACAATCTGGGGTACTTATAAACTGCCAATATACTTCGGTACGAGATAAATTTATTATATCATAACAGTACCGTAATATTTTTGCAAAAAATGGGAGTGATTTTTTATTAAATTATTACTATTATTTCTGTTATTCAGCATAATCGTCTAATAAAAAATGGAATGCACTACAAAATTATTTTGTCTTTCGTGTACAAGGTAATTTTCTTTGGCCAGTAATAAAGGGGTCTGAGCTCAAGAGCAATCAATCTACATATTAAGCAAATCAGAGGTATCACATTTCCCTCACCCACTTTTTCGTCCTATCTTCAAAAATGAAAGTGTAAAACTATAAGAAACAGGTCCCAAATGAACATAAATTCTCTTGAAATAATCTATAATATAAACATTGTCCATAAATCGCTCGGTTCTAGGCTCTTTGGTGATTATTTCGAGATTGTTTTAATATAATAGAAAATATTTGGCTTATAATGGTCAGGGGCCATAGCCTAGCTACTCGCGACGTGAAAGCTTTCAATATATTCATTTCATCTATGTATATATGGCCCGGCAAACTTCGTACCGGCCAACAGTCTATGAATGTAGTGATACTTTTCAGCTTAACTGAATGTATGAATTTATATTACCGTAATAAAATGAATGCATAAAATTTATTAACTTCAATAGTTCATTATGATAATTAGGACATTAGTATAATATTCTACGCTTTAAACGGACAAAAGTTTGAGAAGATTTTTTCTTGGCTTGATTTTTTAAATTATTAATAGAATAATTGGAAGCGTAGATCAAATGGTCGGAATGGAAGCGTTAATTCTGCGTCCGGGTTTTTCAGGTTGAATGTGTCATCAAATGATACTTTAGATAATTAAAATTAAACCGTTAGTTTGAAAGGCAAAGTTAGAGAAGATTTTTCACGGTAAATGTGTAAATTTTTAAAAGAAAAAATATTTTTATTATTATTAGATGTTCCGAGGAGGGATCGAGCGCACGAGCTCTCGCACAGCAGGCACACACATTACCCGTTGCACCCCAGCCGGTCACACAATGCAGGTTGATGATTTGGTATATTGAAAGCTTTCACGTCGCGAGTAGCTAGGCTATGGCCCCTGACCATTATAAGCCAAATATTTTCTATTATATTAAAGCAATCTCGAAATATTTACCAAAGAGCCTAGAACCGAGCGATTTGTGGACAACGTTTATATTATAGATTATTTCAAGAGAATTTATGTTTATTTGGGACCTGTTTCTTATAGTTTTACACGTTCAGGTCTAAAGATAGGACGAAAAAGTGGGTGAGGGAAATGTGATACCTCTAGCCCCGTCATTGCTTTTTAGCCAGAATAACGAGCCACGCGGGATGGAGTAAGCTGTGCGAACTTTTTGAATTGAAAAGACATTTTAGTAAAAAAATTAAATAAATAATTTAGAATTATTTTTGGCTAAATTTCTCACAAGATAGGCGTTGAATTTCCACTCAAATTCAAAAAAGTCAAGTTCGTAAATTTCAGGTAGAATTTCTTTAGTTAGTGCTTTCGTCTCTCACAGAACACACAGCAAAATATTATAAGGAATAAAATAATTTTATAAAGTTTTAGTAAAATTCGTAAAATTTTAACAATAGTTTGGTTTTTCGTGAGCAATCAAAATTTTTGTTCTTTTTTACTCAAAAAAATGTCTGAGTTAGGAAACCTTGATGTCAATTATGACGACGATGAAGACAAAACGAAGCATTTGGAGGATTTCATGGACGATGAGGAGGCCGATAAAGAAACAAAGTCAATTCTTACAAAGTCTTTGGAGGACATCATGGACAATCTCGATGTCAACTACGACGATGATAATAAAAAAGAAGCAAGCAATATCTCAAAGTTAAGTATTACTAAGTCATTGGAGCATTTCATGGACAAACATGATGTTAATTTCGACGATGAACATGAAGAAGAACAGAAGCCAAAGCGACGAGCAAATCTACAGAATAAATCCAAAAATACCACCAAGTCTTTGGGGGATATGATGCGCACTCCTTATGTCAATTTCCTTAAGGATTATCAACTAATCTTTGACTATACTGGACGCGAGCTCGCACTAAAAGCGGCACTTCACTGGGACAGTATGCCCCCGAGCCGACGCTGGCTATATTCACCGGTAAGTGAAATTAAAGTGATAATTCGAATACAAATAAATGATTTCTTTTACAGGAGGTCTACCCTTCTAGATACGCAAATCTAATTGACTATTCAGACTCTGACTTGGATCTTAGCAACGACTTCGACAGCCAAATGTCCATGTCCGATGCTGAGGGGTCGGAAGAGGCTCCAATGTTATTCTTTCGAACGCCTTCAAAGGGAGCAGCACAAAATCAGGGCAACGGTTGTCCCGAGGAGAAGAAGAAACCCGTATGTAAACCCAAGCGTAAACCTGCATCTTGCAAGCCCAAGCCCAAGAAGAGGGGATGCAAGCCCAAGCCCAAGCCCAGATGCCCCATCAAGAAGCGCGCACGCAAACCAAAGCCAAGATGCCAAAAACGCAAGAGGGGATGCAAATCCAAGCCCAAGCAAAGGTGCCCCAAGCCTAAACGCAAGCTGTGCTAAAATTGGCCCAGTCCGCGTATACCTTTCATAGAAAACAGCGGAAAATTGATATTTCCAGATTTTAAGCAGCAGAGCAACAGAATTGAGGCATCTTCTACCAGTCGCACCACATCACATTGGCAGACCAATCTCAGACCAGCAAATATCTACAACAGATTCCATCTAAAATGTTTGGTTCAATAAAGCCTTGTTTCACGACAAGTTTACAAAATACAAGGTCTACTTCATAAAACACATTTTTCGTGATACCAAAATGTTGGCGTAAATGAGGAGACTCGCGATACAGATTCTAATTTGAGAGGTCATTAATTTAAATATTTAGGGCCTATTATGCATATTCTAGAGAGCTGCTATGTGTCGGATCTAAACTCAGTTTTATGACGAGTTCAAGAAAGAAATGAATGGAATAGGTCGATAATAAGCTAAACAATAATGAGCATGTCTCTATTTAAAACAAATCGCTCAAATTTGCTGTTAATTCGTTTAGGAATTCTCAAATGATTATGACAGCTTTGGCAAGGGGAGGTGGCTGTTGGCTTCAGTACAAAGGGGCAAAGATTGCTAATGATTTCGTAGAGATACCAACGAAACAGTTGTACGCTCAACTAGCCTCCTTTGTGGTGTGTTGTGTTCCTGTTTTTGAAGTTGTGTGCAAACATAACGAGACCTCGAGCCGGTTGAATATTGAAGGTTTGATTACATAAAGGTCGTTAAAGCACTCACACTTACCAAAAATATTTGGAAAATGACTTAACGATCTAAAAATATAAATTTCACCATAGATCTGGGGATGGATGACAAACAACCATAGTTAGACTCTACAATAAACAGACATGGAAACCAACTAAAAAGAAAGTGGTACAAAAAGTCATCAGTATTAGGCAGAATTATAAATTTTGGTGATAAATACAGCAAAGAGTTGTATTCAACGGATGTTGAACATAAGTAGAGAAATATATCACAAGCAGACTATTTCAGCAATCATAGAAATTTTGACAGACAACGACTTCCCAAGGCCGATAGGCGCATGGTGATCTACAAGATTCCATGTAATGGAAATGCAGAAAACAGCTGCAACAAATTGTACATTGGTACAACAAAATCAACAAGAATAGCTCAATACAAATCAGACTACAAACTCAGACAATAAACAACCATACAAAAACCTGCGCTTGCTACACACTGTATGGAGAGTGGTCACTCGCCGAACTTCGAAGCATTAACAATCCTACAGCTAGAAAAGCACTACAGCAAACGCTTCACTCTAGAGATGTTATATATGTAAAGGGATAAGGGTCTATGCAGCAGTTTACAGCGGAGTTTGGGCAGCAGATTACTAACAGCTGGAACACAGCCGAAAAGCAGCAGAATAACACAGCCGAAAAACAGCCGAGAGAAGCAGCGAAACAGCCGAGAAAGAGTCGAGATACAGCAGTCGAGCAGAACAGTCGAGAAGCCGCAGTCAGATGTTTAACAATTAAAACGCCGTGTGTGCAAAATCTAAAGCTGACCTATCTTAAATACTTTATACTGTTAATTGTAAACCCAATTATAGATTTTCCTAATGAACCGTGAATAAAAGAGCAGATTAGACCAATCCGCTCACATTTGGGGGCTCGTCTCGGTGCGGAAAAAATAAAAACACATATTTGGACGCGCAATCAGCAGAAAAAAGTGCAACGCTGTGTATTAAAATAAAGCAGAAAGTGTATCTCAAATTGACAAGGCTCAACGCAGGCAAAGTAAGCAGTAATTTCTAAATCGCCTTGACATACATCAAAAAATGCAACAAAAACCGTCGTCGTAAATACATGGGAAGATCAAACACAAAGTCGGCGGTAAATGAAAAACAAAATACGTGGAAAGCAGCAAAACCTGAGTTGAAGGAGACGATAATATGAAGACATGACAGCAACACAAGCATACATCAGAAGATGGTAATCGGGAGGGACAACGAAGACGCGCTGAAGCTCGAAGGAAGTACACACAAAAAGCGGAGCGATAGCAAAGATGAAGGTGATGGGAGAAAATGGATCGGATTTAACCGCATGCTGGCTCAGTTATCGTTAGTGGTTCGATAGCTGAAAACACGGAAAACACTGCAGGAACTGGTTCCGGCTGCTGACTCTAAAAATTCAAGTTGATGAGCAAGAACAAAAACAAGTGCATGATCGCGGCGAAACTTTGAAAATTATTCCAGAGTTTGATGGAGAGACCATTCCGGTAAATCATTGGTTTGAAAATTTCGAATTGAACGCAGAAGCATACGGACTAGATTCCAAGCAGAAGTAATATTTCAAGCCCGTTCTAAGATGACCAGCACGGCAAGGTTGTTTTTGGGAATCTACCTGTGTCCGTGAATATACAGAGCTCTGAGTGCTGGGATGAGTTCAACCGTGGGTACAGATGTATTTGTATTTGTATTTATTTATCAAAACATCCTAACGCTACAATTATAATACTTATTGTTATTGCGTTAGTCACAACTGGCAATGTCCTTAAAACTGTTCTAGTAAACTTAGATATAAGTAAACATATTAAAATTATATACTAAAATCATTGATACATGTATTGTTGCTTAATAACTATTGAGAATATTTTATTAAATTTATATAATTCTATTTTTTCATTTTCGTTCTATGTTTCTATCATTTCTGTCATTCTATCACAAATTTCAAATGTCAAATTTAGTTTGCTTTTGGTGTGCCTTTAGTTTTCTCGAAATTGCGTTGTGCTTACAAATATTCTTGAGGTTGTGGGGTAATTGATTCCATTTACGAACGGCATGCACATAAAAATGTTTTTCGGAGCTTGAGAGTTTGGATCGGATGCAAACAATGTTATTAGTTCTGGTTGAGCATGTAAAACTTAGAATGTCATATAAATACGCCGGTTCCTTTGTGTTTATTATTTTGTGGAAGTATGTAACATTCTAAAGCTTATCGAGAATTTAAGTCAAGTTCAAAAATTTTATTTGCAAAGGCGGTTACTTGCTCTGTTTTCTTAAGGTCAAAGACATATCTGGCTATACAGTTAAATGCTACAGATAATTTACGCAGACTAGCTGCATCAGCTTCTAAATACTTCTATACCGTGAAACAAAACCGGTGTCACGAAGGCTTTTGCCACAAGCATTTTTGTATCACTTCTTAAATCTCCCTGTGTTATCGCTAGCTGCCGTAAAATTCCATATGTTTTCCCCACCGATTTTGTTGACGCAGTCACTCCACGAAAGCGTCTTGTTAAG
This sequence comes from Lordiphosa stackelbergi, assembly GCA_018904235.1. Lineage (NCBI taxonomy): Eukaryota > Metazoa > Arthropoda > Insecta > Diptera > Drosophilidae > Lordiphosa > Lordiphosa stackelbergi. Next base: position 21,882 of record JAEIFU010001576.1, on the reverse strand, counting down.
GTGAATCCCAAATTTTCAGCCCTTTCTTCATACTTTATATCTATATTCTCTAATTTTAATTTATCTAAATTGTCAGTGCTGATATAGTTTTTATATATCACAAGACACTTTGATTTTACAGGGTTATTTTCAGAGACCATGTTTTCTTTGTAATCACTAACATAAGACAGGTCACGATTACAACAGTTAATACAATCACTGATTTGATTCAGAGGACGACTTATATACATTTGAACATCGTCCGCGTACATGTGAACTTCGCACAGAAGATAACACCTGGAAGATCATTAACATATAGTGAACAAAAGTGGTCCCAAAACTGATCTTGTGGAACACCACGCTTAATAGTCAGATCAGACGATTTGATTGTGCCATGACAGTCTGCCTTCTACCGCTTAAATAGGAATGCAATAGTTTAATTGCGGTGCCAAAAAAATTATAACACTTAGCCAGTTTAGTTAAAAGATGTAGTGCTGATGTGCATGAACAGCTACGTGCGTAAGAAGCGAAAGCAAGAATCGTTTTCATGAGTACCTACTGCAGATGAGAAAGTTGGCTTCGGTTGGTAACGTGGTGCTCCAGTCAGTTATACGATACATTGTGGATGGGCTGCAAGCTGAAAAGCTATTTTAAATATACACTGTATAGCGCACCAAATCATACAGGGAGTTGCGCGGGCAGTATGACAACTTTGAACGAGTTTCTGAAAACTACAGGCTGATGGCTCAGCCCATTCCGAAAAAAAGCGCTGGATGCGGAAACAGGAAAATGCACTGCTTCAATTGCGGATCTGCAGAGCATTTACGTAAGGATTGCGTAAAGCTGTTGAAATATTTCCGTTGCAACAAAGTCGGACATGTCAAAAAATTGTCCTGGATCGTCGTCAGGAGTCAACGTGGTCCACCAACACAAATCGCATGAAGACTGTGAGTTGAATGGCATAGAGTGGAATGTCTGGTGGATACTGGAGCAGACGTCACAATACTAAAGAGATGCATTTTCAATAAAATGTCAAATACCAAGCTGGAAAAATGTATTTCAACACTACGTGGATTGGGCAACAATGTCACTCGCCCTATTGGCTGTTTTGAAGCAGAAATTGAAGTTGATGAGGGAAAACGACTCATAGGAAATTATTGTTGTTGCCGATAAAGACATCGCATTTGACGCACTGCTGGGCTATGAACAGCCAAATTTAACTTTACGTCGTCGGCTGAAGGATGCAGTTTTCCATCCTGCTGGAAACTTTTGCGAGACATAACCAGATAAGTATTTACAATGTCATAAATACATACAATATTGTCATACAATACAAACGATAATGATGTTCCCCGCAGTTTGCGAACGAGGTTAAATCACTGATCGTAAACTACAAATGTACGGAAGCAGTGAAGAGGTCCCAATCATACTGAAGGTAGTTCCAGATGGCGAGATAGCACCATTTCGGCAGGCCCCAAGCCGTCTTGCCATCGCAGAAGAGATAGAAGTGGAAAGACAAATCCAAGAATGGCTGCAGGCAGGATTGTTCCTTCGATTGATGACGTGTGCGGGGAAAAAAAACTTCAGAAGGCCAAATTTTTTACCATTATGGATTTGGAAAACAGGGTTTTCCATGTTCCCATTTAGGGAAGATAGCAAGGAATACCGCTTTTTCATCACAAAGTCGGAGCCTTTGAGTTCAATAGAACACCGTTCCAAGTTCGAAAGTGTCCGGCCGCTTTTTATACGATATGTGAATCATGTTTTCAAGATCTGATAAACAGAGATGTATTAGATTTATACATCAGATGACATGATTATGCATGAGACTGCTGAAGGTTGCTTGGAGAAGCTGAAGCTGGTTTTGGGTCGCTGCTGCACATCTGACTTGCGAATAAAGTGGCGGAAGTGTCATTTCTTGCAAACCAAAATATACTTTTGAATTCACTGCAGAAGCTGGGAATGTATGGCCTGGAGAGGAAAAAACAAGCGCTGTTAAGCATTTTGCGGTGCCGAAAAACGTCAGAGCAGTTCAAGCATTTTTAGGCTTAACTGGCTTTTTAGGAAATTCATAAAAGATCTATTCCCAAATTGCTCGGCAGTTAAGCAAACCTGCTGCGCAAGATGTGAATTTCCAGATTAGCTGAACCACAACTGGAAGCGATCAGGCTGCTTAGGAGGCATAACGAAGGCCTATGCTTAAGTTGTATGATCGAGATGCTAAAACCGAGCTGCACACTGATGCATCGAAAGACGGATTGCAGCAGTTCTGTTGCAGTGGTCGGAGGATAAACTTCACAGTTTTTTTTGGAGCAAAAAACATCAAAGTCAGAGACACTTAAGCATAGCGCTACATGCCGCTGCCTGGAGGCAAGGCTATATATTTGTAGTTCAAAAATTTCGTTATTATTTATTTGAGAAGGCGTTTAGAAGTTGATGACGGATTGTGCTGCATTTAAACAAACGCTGAAAGACAGATGTTCCGAGAGAAGTTACGCAGTGGATGTTTTATCTTCAGGACTTCGACTTTGAAGTAGAGCATCGTCCTGGCGAACGTCTTAAGCATGTGGATTGCCTCAGTAGATATCAAGTTATGTTATGCTGGCTACTTCGGAGATAACAGCACGGATCAAAATGCAAGCCAAAGTGAGATGGTAAAACAGCCATGAAGGTGCTGGAAAGTCATCCTTTTGACTCATAAGATGAAAGGTGGGCTGGTTTACAAGGAAGTGGATGGCAATGAACTATTGGTGGTCCCTAAGCAGTTGGAGAAAGAAATAGTTGTTGACGCTCACAATGCACAGGTCACTTGCAGTTCAAAAAACGTGATGCATGCCAATTGCGGCAAAACTATTATATTCCTCATTTGGAGCAGAAAATCATAAGTTGTCAACAATTGTGTGAAATGCATCATATACAACAAGAAGTTGGGAAAAGGAGGGATTCTAAGTTATGTGGACAAGGGGATAAACCACTTCGCCACGCTGCACGTTGACCATTTAGGTCCTGGACGCCACGTAGAGAATGTAAATAATGTATTCGCATTGTTGACAGTTTTCGAAATTCGTGTGCTTTTTCTTACTAAAACTACAAGCTGCGAGGGGCGTTGAAAGATCGAAATTTGGTCGGAAATCTTTGATCGATTGCGCATAGTTTCGGATAGAGGTTCCGCACACGGCCAGCTTGTTTGCAGAATATGCAAGAAAACGGGATAGAGCATGTATGGAGCACCGCATGGCGGCCCAGAGGTAACGGTCAGGTTGAGAGGGTCAACCGTACAATTTTATCAATCATCTCAAGTTGTCGGCTGAAGATCCATCAAATGGTTAAGGTAGTACCGGACGTACAGAAAGCGGTTAACTCACATGTGCATGTTTCAACAAAAAGGTCGCCGTTTGAGTTGATGTTTGGAGTGAAAATGATCAATAAACTCAGTGATCGCATAACGCTGATGCTGGAAGAAGAAATTTTGGAGAATTTTGACAAAGAAAGAAATTTGATGAGACAAGCGGCAAAAGTTGAAATACAGCGAGCGCAGGAGTCTTATAAGAAGCAGTACGATAGGAAGAAAGCGAAGGATTATAAAGTTGGAGATTTGGTGGCGATTCGCAGAACTCAGTTTGTAGCTGGAAAAAAGCTGGCCAGCGAATATTTGGGTCCATACGAGATAACGAAAATAAAGAGGAATGGGCGTTATGATATACGAAGGCAGCCGATAATGGAAGGTCTGTAAATACTTCAACAAGTTGCGATAATATGAAACTATGGAGATATGCAGTGGATAACGACGAGGCATGGTCATCTGGGACAGATGAATAATCAGGAATGAGCCGAATGTAAAAAGGGATAAGAGGTCTATGCAGCAGATTTACAGCCAGGTTTGGGCAGCAATTTTTTTTAGCCGGAACACAGCCGAAAGCAGCAGAATAACACAGCCGAAAAACAGCCGAGAGAAGCAGCAGAGAAACAGCCGAGAAAAGAGTCGAGATACAGCAGTCGAGCAGAACAGTCGAGAAGCCGCAGTCGAATATTTAACAATTAAAACGCCGTGTGCAAAATCTAAAGCTGACCTATCTTAATGCTTTATACTGTTAATTGTAAACCCAATTATATATTTTCTTAATGAAACCGTGAATAAAAGAGCAGATTAGACCAATCCGCTCCATATGTTATAGACATATTATATATTATAGACGATCGAGCATGATATCAAGCAGTTTGATATCAAAAGTACGGTAAGACGGAATATTCTTGGATTAAATAAGAAAATACTGAAATCAAGCACGAATTTCTGAGACGTTCGAAGTCAAGTTTAATTGTCTTCTCCAAGAAGAATAAATCTAAATTGAAGCCAATTTCTGTCTCGCCGATTCGTGCTAGATTTCTCTGGGTGTACTGACAAGAGACTTAACTACAAAACGGACACAGAAAACTGTGCGCACATATACAGACCCTTACTGACCAAACATTAAGTCAGTATCCAGCTCCCACATAGACAAGACGTGTAGCAAAACAATGTATGTAAATCTTTTTCCATGTTTTTGATCAAATCAATGTTACATTGGAAGTTGTTTTCTAGTGTCCCTGAAGTTGGTTGCCGAAAATATTGTAAAACCAACATACACATCTGTGTGTTTTACTTGACTTCGAGCCTGCAATACTCGGATTCTACGATTTAGAAAGTCAACTTTAAAAATGAAAAAGTAAAGCTAACTTCGTCTGTGTCAAAGTTTTAGTACTGTTTGATCAACTTTCGCTAAACAGTATCAAAACATAGTAGTGTGCGATTTTATTCAGTAAATTAACATAAATAGGTTTAAAATATCATTGAAAAATTATACAAATATGGAATAAAATCGTGGAAAGCAATAACTAGCTTTGGCAGAGTGCCGTTAGCTTTTGTTTATAGAACATTTAATACGGGCTTTTTTTAACATTATCTAAACTAAAAATCTTCAGTGTGTATTCGCCGTCTGTATGTTGACGCATCTTTAATATAATGGTGTAGGCTGTTCAGTTTCAATATTCAGAATGATGACAACCTGTTGCGGTGAGCTGTGCCAGTTGCCAGTATAGTTTTCTGATTTCGCTTAAAATCGGACATACTCCTATGAAATGACACGTGTTCTCCTTCACATTTAGGTTGCACAAAAAGCAATTGGCTTCCGTACCCCTGGTGTAGCGTCTGTTATTCACATCTAGCATTTCGCATCTGGCTCTGAATATTGCGGAAATTTGGGTTTAGCTGTGCTTGTTATTAAAATAGTTTAATTGTCCCAAGAAATAGTTCAGTTGCCTGTAGATTTCTCTGTGTTCGCTTCCTCTTGCCTGTCGAATATGTTTTACCCTAAAGCTGTTGCAGAATTTCTCACAACTTGTGAATGTGCCTCTTCCACGAATCAGAGTTGCTGATGCAGATTCCTAACACCGTAGAGGGGGAGAGAGGCCTGTTTCGACAAATAAGGCGTAATTTGGGTATTTCGTGGCAACCTGTACATCTTTTAAAAATTGAAACGTAGTAGCTTCTCCCACATCTTCATATTCCTTGAACCCCCATACCTGGGATGCATACATTAAGTTGAACTGGAGGTAGCCTGGAACATCCTGTATTTAATGCTATACAGCATTTGCGTTGCTTAGTAAGAGGGTTTCCAGGTGCTGTTGAGGGAGCTCTGGTGGCATTGTGATACTTCTGTGTTGCAAATGGTTGCTGAGAGATTTTATTTGAAGATATCATTACCCCAGATACTTAAAAGAAAATTTAACTCTCGATTTCCGATCCGTTATTTGATCCTTCCTCTGTTGTTCCGTATGGATAGAACTTTGGTTTTTCAACATTAATTGTGAGACCCCAAATACAGCAGTAGTTGTAAACGTCATCCAGCATTACCTGCAGCATCTCCGGTGAATCTGCTATCAGAACCAAGTCATCCGCGTACGCGAGAACTTTTATGTGTGTTCCTCCTACCGAAATTCCACCTCTTATCCGAAATTGAACTATGTCATCGATGTAAAGTGCGAATAACAGTGGACTTAGCAGACAACCCTGTTTTACGCCGGTGTTATTTTCAAAACCAGTTCCGACACCTCTGATCCATCCCAAACCGCTGCCTCCGCTCCAGCGTATAAGTTTTGCAGCACTTTTATAAATTTGTATGACACATTTGTACCACAGGCTTCTTCTGTTTACGGTATCCAAAGCGGCTTTGACGTCCTAAAAACAACAATAAAGTTTTTTACTTGCTTGCAGAGAGGATTGCGATGGATGTGAGCACGTAAATGGCGTCAGTCGACTATCCTGCCTGAAACCAAATTGGAATTCGCTAAGTTTGAATTTTATTACCATTCACCAATCTGGTAAGCAAGACCGATGCGAGGACTTTAACTTAAAGGATATAAAAACATATAATCAAAACATCGGCGTTAAACTATAGGTTTATTTCTCTTGCGAAATTTAAGCACACTCATAAGAGATTGAGAGAAGCTTGGCTTAGCCCCGTTGGAGGAGCTGTATAGCCAATTTTACATTTATTACGATAACATTGAAAACCAAAAAGTTTTCTCTCTAAACCAGGGTTCCCCCAAGCAGAGAGCGCGAAAACTTGCTGTGTCTCTCTCTAACAGTGTTGCCAACTTTTATTGAACAAAAAAAGCGGTTTTTAGTGGAAAGAGAGTCGAAAAAAGCTGAAATTTTGGGCAAAAAAGCTGAAAAAAGCCGATGTTTTCAGTCTTCTTTTTAATCATTTTGGATAAAAAGTTCGTAGTTTCATCAATTTCATGGTGATTTAGATCCTTTTCATAGGCGTTCATTGTCCCAATTAACTTTAAATATTTATGAGGCAGTTGATAATCAAGGCAACATTTGTTTAATCGACGCAACCCGAATCTGTAAATAAAATACATTTCGATATTGTGTCCCAAAGTGTGGACACAATGTGGCCACGCTGCACAGAAAAATAGTTGATGGCGATTCCTACGAGAAAACATATGAACAATGTACATTGTACATTCAAAAATGCCAATCAAAGAAAACATAAAAAATAACGTATCATTTACATTAACTATAGCGCACAATAGACCAAAATTGGTCGCGGTGCACCACTTCCCCAACAACAAATAATAATACATTAACTATAACTAATAAAATATTTTTAAATTAAGAACTTAACAAGAAGTTTGTCGATACATATATCTATGGACTCTTTATTCAAAAGGCTATATTTTGCATCACCTATGTCGAAACGAAGCTCTTCAAAAAAGTTTGGCGCCAAAACATTTTTTATAATTTTTGAGCATTTTGTTCTATGTAGCCTCACCGAAATCCCAGACTCGTTTCTAAATTTTTGCTCACACAAACTGCTTAAGTGGTCGATCAAATAAACAGAGCGCCGCCTTCTGCTCCGACCTTTTTTGTTGTCACTGCACAAAAGGTTATTTTGTTTTTCTGCTGAAATCCTCCTTCAGCATATTTATGTTTTTGGTTCTGGCATGGGCACGCAGATCACTAAATTTTGCAGTTATACTGCATTTGCAATGAGAGCAATACACTCCGGTAGCGTCGCTAACATCCTTTCGCAGCCAGGTTTTAAATTCCGTGCTGTTGGCTAATTCGTCCCGGCACTTTTGCTTATAATCTTTAGGCATTGCAGCTTAAGATTATAACACAGAGATGAGGGTTTGCAAAACTTAGAGATGGGAATCGCACTATGTACATACGAGTAATTTAAAATTGGACGTTAAAAAAAAGCGGAAAAAAGCAAAATATTTTTAAAAAAAGCCAGAATTCCCGCAGCCCGCTGTTTACGATTTTTTCCCGCAATTGGACTTTGAAAAAAGCCAGATTTGACGGGAAAAAACCGATTTGGCAACACTGCTGCTCTAAACCCATCCGACCGGATCTTTTATGCATACAATAAATCATACATTATTCCTTCTTCAGACCCTATGGTCCCCTTCCTGATTCCACTAATTAAAAATAAAAAGTATTTATAAAATAGTTATAAATAAAGCAGCCTCTTTAAGATTCTCTTTAAGTTTTCTATTTTATAAAGATTATTAAACTAACTTTTATTAGCAAGATGTTTAATTTAAGTTAAATAAAGTCACACTTTCTTTTTCATCGAGTGGAGCTATTCTTTATAGTTCATTAGCTTAAATATTTATTTCTATTAATAAAGAAATTGTTACTCTACTTACAAATAAAGTTTTATCCCAAATTTAACGTCCAGTGTCTGCTTTGGTCTGTATCGGTACACTTCAACGAGCTAATTAACAGATTTACCTACGAGGTCATGGCAGACGACGAGAGAGGTAATGATTTGATTGTAGTTTATTAATCCCTTCATTTATCCTTTGTTACAGCAACTGAAGACCTACGAAAGCAGCGCAACTTTGATAAATTTTGTCAACTAATATCTAGCAATAAAAACTTGCGATCAATTCCCACAACAGCCTACACTCCTCTGAAGAGGTCCCGCAGTAACATTGAGATTTTCTTCGAACGAGAGCCGCGTTCTGTTTTGGAAATCTCCCGATTGCCCATACACTGTCCACAGTGTCACAACATTATAAGTCCCTCAGCCATTATGCAGCATTTTGTTACTCATCATATTGAATTTGGTCCTGTGCGCTTTGTGGAGTTATATGAGGGTCAACGTTATGTAGATATGATTAGCCCAATTGAAATGAAGTTTCGTAGGAATAATGCCGTAACACTGTACGCTTACGGAGGACTTGAGGGAAAGCCACAACGATCGTTAATTAGTCGCAAACTCGCCCTTCCCAATGTAAAGATGCTGGGGCGATATAATGCTTATAGCTATCACTCGCCTATTTTACTTATGGCATGCCGCACATCGTGGGCCGCTACTCTAGGCAATCGAGAATTTGATGAAGCAATGGCTATTGAACGTCTTGAGGATGATGATATTTGGATTTTTTGGATGTTAACGGCGGAGCTTGTGCGGCCTTTGTATATCACTCTGACTGCATTTGACAAATTCATGAGCGAATCGAGAAGCCGCACTATCAGCGTAAGAAACACCTCCCAGAGTCAGCACTGTTTCGATTTCGTTCTCAAGGATTTTAACCATTTAATGCTAAAGTACGAGGATGTAAAGTCGATGACACATAATTTCAAGTTTCGCCTTCGTATAGAAGTAATGGTCGATCCGTATGTAAACAATATAGCGCCATCAGTAGAAAAAATCAAGAATTCTTTAATATAAGATAAGATTACATACTTGGATATTGTAAAATCAAAATATACCCCAAATGTGTTTCCATAGGTACCGAAAGGTCTTTTCGTCTTAATTTCAAATAAAATAACAGAGAAAGAATATAGAAGAATAAGAAAAAAGAATAGAGAAAAAAAAACTGAGATGGATAAAAGATCCTTTCAATAAATGGATAAAAGCGTTTCCTTAACATACGATTTTCAATGGTCTTACAGGAGAGCCGTTCATCCGATCTTTATCTTTTCATCGGGCTAATGGATACGACGCTAACGTTACGAACCATCTATCTGCAAAACTGTGGAAGATATGACGTTTTTTCCAAATTGAGGGGGCGGGAGGGGCGTGGCATAAATTGAAAATAAACTTGATCTGACTGCAAGTATAAGAAATTTATGTCCCATACATGTCAGAGCAGCATCAGCACTCTTCAATTACAATTCAATTCAAATTGGCTCTCCCCTTTTTCCTCACCTCCTCTTTTCCCGCTCACCACATTTTAACCAACCTCCCCAGCGGCGCAAATTGCCATTACAAAATGGATTACTCCTGCGTTACTTTGTCATCAGTATGAAGGAAATGCTCCCATACAATCTGCATTACTTTGCAATGTGCATGGCCGCTTTGTAAACGGGCTGCCGACAACCTGCATTACTAGGTAAAGTATGTAACAGAGACGTACATTAATTTTAAAAAGTGTAATGCAGAATGTTCTGCAGTCTGTTTGTTTTCGATTACTTTCTCTCTAACGAAAAAAATGTTTTCTTTTTCCTCTATTTTTTTGACAGGGTTAATCCCTACAATTCGAAATAATTTATCCGGTCACATTATTTATAATAATAAAGCACTTTGGCTCGGTTTCATTCTTACGCACCCAGAGACAGGGTTTACTTAAAACATTAATAAATAACTTTTCCGGCTGGCAGCAGAGGCGCCTATAGCTAAAAAAAAGACAAATAAATAAGGACATACATGTTCATACTTTCTAAAAACTCATATGTAAACATACATCGTCTATTATTTACTGTTCTTTGATGGACTTTGGGAGCCCAAAAATTGCTGAATAATATGACCTTTTCTCCTATTTCGCTATTCTTTTTTTTTTTTTCCTCCCCTCTCTCGTGTTTTTGCAAATACTAGGTGGATTTGCTGCATATTTTTTTATTTTTTTTTTTACCGTTTTGCTCATGCTCAAGGTTGGCCATCTAGATGATTTCGTGCATTATTTGCCGAAAGGTAGGTTCGGCAGCTGTGACGAACTTTTCTTAAATATTTCTTTAATTATATTTTTTCAACAGTAAATAATTAGATCAAGATGCATTTGATCGGGGTGGCCACAGAGAAACCTCTTCCAACCAAATTCCAACCGAATTCCAATTCTTAGGTGCCACAGAAATTTGTTTTAGTTGGTTTCAAACCTCTAATGTTTTGTTAGGAGATTTTGCAAAGCTCTTTTCTTACTAGCGCCTTTTGTCGAAGTGGCGCCCTCTGATGGCGACTGGGGGATTATAAAATATATAAAAAAATACCTCATATTTGGCGCCAACAAATTTGTAAATTTTGCATTATACTGGTGGAGAATGCGACTTAAAATTGAATTATTATTTAAAAATGCATCATAAAACATATAACACAATCAAAAAATTTCAGTTAATCATTAAATTAACCCACATCTTAAATAAGGGAAATTTTTCGGAGAGAGATTCAGCCCTGTTTTTAGAGATGTAACATCAATTGGAACATCTGGTGTTCCAACTAGATTTTCTAGTTAGAAAATGAAATCTCTAGAAGTTCTGTGGCACCAACGAATTTTTCGAGAGATTTACAAACCAACCGTCGGCAAAATCTCTAGAGATTTCGGTGGCACCCCCGGATATGAAATAATAGTAAAGCTTCAAAATAATGGCGGAAAACTTAAGTTATAAATGAAAAATAATGCAAAATCTATGTTTTAGTCTCCCATCATAGTATCAAGTCGTTCCAAAAGAAAAACATTCTCCTCCTCTATGATATGCATGCTTTATTTTTTAAAATATCCAAAACTGATATGCTACTTTCCGCTCCGCTGTCTGTGTGCGGTGGGCCTTACACCTATAGGTATACAGTAGGTGCTGATAAAACACACCTGCTCATTTTGGCGTTGCGTGTGTGTGCATGTAGCACTTCGTTGTTGTTGCAAGTGAGTGCAGTATAAGCTCAAATACTGTCGGTGTGTTGACGTCGCTGCTACTGAACAGTGTTGTATACACAGAAGATAGGGACACACCGGACTCTGGTATACAGTACCCTTAAGGAAAGTATAAAATATAGACAATGTTAAAAACGGATGCTTACGGAGCGGAGTCGTGTTGAAAGGTGAACGGCTTACTTGCAAATAATGTCGATTTGAGAGGCTTCACAACCTTCAACCTCCAAACGTCGGATTTATACACTTTCGCCGAGGTTTTGACTCCTTTTTCACCAAAATGAAGCTTGGTGACCCCATCATAGGCCCATCAAGTTCGCGCACTTCGATCGAGAGTCTTCGGAAAGGATGGAAGGCACAAGGCGGCCATTTCGTAAAAGTTGTTCTACGATTTGTAGCCATCGATTGACCGAATAAAAAGAAGAAAAAAGGTTTTCAAAAAAATTCATTCTTTTTCAGTTTATGACCAAAAAATACCGTGTACCAAAACAATTACAAGTACTGGGTATGCGTTGCAAACTTCTGTGCAAAATTATAAAACCCTTTGATATAAAAGCGAAAAAATAGATCCCACTGCCTCGACGTTTTCTAAGCGAACGTCTTGTACTCGACCACCGCCCTTGTTGTTTACTGAGCGCTAAGACGCCAACAGCTTACTTTCTTCGAGTTTATTTTACGCCCATTTTGCCGCTTGTCGCCATCTTCCAGTCTTAATTTAAAATGGGGTTCCTGTTTTATCGATCAGCCCTCCTGGTTGGTCAGAAATGTGGTTCAATTTGTATAGAGATCTACGACGATAAAAGATCAGGCAAAACTACGAAGATAAATTCAGCTGAACAACGTACATCCATAAGAATGACTGCATACTGAATGAATAGTTAACCAATGTGCGATGTAGATCGGGTACATGCAGGTGCAGGGTCGACTAATTTCACAATGTAAGTCTGCGGAATTCGTCTGGTGTTTAACCAAACAAAGATTACGGATCCGAGGTCGTTGAGAAATCGGATATGTGATGTGCGATCGCTGAAACGGAAAAGACTTATTTTTGTTGACGACGAGGAATTTGAGGCCAACAGTATCATGATTTTCAACGAGGATTTGCTCAACTAGATTTTCGACTTGCAGCATTAACTTGAGGCACCACAAAACCCTAAGACGAGGTAAGCAAAGCCCTCAATCGAGGCTGGCAAAGTCAAGGGGCAACTCTATCGAATCAAGCTATCCTATATTATTTTGAAACTTTTTTATTTAGTAAGATCCTTTAATTATTTGAATTAAAGATTTTTGTACTTTGATTTTGAGCGTATGTAAATTGGTTGTTACATGACTTTTCGTCGTAGTTAATCAAATTTAATTTTCCTAAGACAGGCAACAATTCTAAACCACTTCCCCCACACACAACGGGAACTTAAAGTGGTTACGGAAAACGGGGCTAGTGCTTGGAGCGTTCCACCACCAACACCACAGACACAGTCGCCACAATGACACAGAAAGTGTTGAGCTGCAAATGAGGAAACAATGCGGCAGAAACAACAACGCAAAAAAAAAACGGAACGGAAAATGGAAATGCTTCAAGTGGCAGGGGCAGGCCACGCGTGGAAATTCTCTCACACAGCAAAACGCAAACAGAGAAAATGCAAAACGGATGTGTAAATAATTTAGACGAGTTGCTAACACACATACACACTCACACAATTGTAGAGTATCTTTTTAGTTTATGTATCATTAAAAAATACTTACAGCGAAACAAAACAAGCGAAGGAAGCAGCAGAATATAATGAAAGCCATGCAAAGCGAGGGAAATGTGCCATTTGCCAACTGCTAGGCAAACACTCGAGAGTCGAGGTGTGGAAGGTCCTAGCTTGGTTTGTTTATACCCTGTAGCAAAGGTAGAAAAGGTAAAATGAGTTTGTGCGATTGCATGTAACAGGCATAAGTAAGCATCCCCAATCCCGAGTAACATCGCTTAAGGTCTTTGTGGTGCCTCTGTTGAGGATTTTATGTGCCTTGATTAAGGGCTGCAGCAGCGCTGCTTTCAAAGGCTACTGCACGTACAGAGTATATTACAGTCAGGCTTCACCGACTTTCTTGCTTGTTTTATTTTTCACAGAGAAAAAAGGCTCAAATTCATTTTATCATATTCACCTGATAAAAATGAACTTTTCAAAAATATCAATATTTTCATTTCATTTTGAAAAGAAAATAATATCTTTCTGATCCAAAATAATATCATTCACTTAAATTGATATTAAATAGTTTCAGAATGATACTAAAAATGTTATAACGTTAATTTTAAAAATATCGATTTGAACTTTTTAACGTATTAATTTGAAATTTCTTCATATAGAGGTAAAATTAATATGAAAAAATATCATTTTGTTCTCGGTAAGTGTATACAAACACACTCGCTTTATCTAATCGCTCCAAATGCTGGCGTGACTGTTTTTCCCATTGCTTCAAAGTAACTTCGGTGTTTTTTGTCGGAATATAATCGGGGGTGCCACAGAAATCTCTAGAGATTTTGCCAACGGTTGGTTTGTAAATCTCTCGAAAATTCGTTGGTGCCACAGAACTTCTAGAGATTTTTTTTCTAATTAGAAAATCTAGTTGGAACACAAGATGTTCCAATTGATGTTCCATCTCTAAAAACAGGGCTGCAATCTCTCTCCAAAAAATTTCCTTATTTTAGATTTGGGTTAATTTAATGATTAACTGAAGTTTTATGATTGTGCTATATGTTTTATGATGCATTTTTAAATAATAATTCAATTTTAAGTCGCATTCTCCACCAATATAATGCAAAGTTTAAAAGTTTGTTGGCGCCAAACATGGGGTATTAGTTTCCATCCCTTAATCCGCTAGCTGTCATGTAGAGGGCGCCACTTTGCAAAATCTCCTTAACAAAACATTGGAGGTTTGAAACCAACCAAAAGAAATTTCTGTGGCACCTAAGAATTGGAATTCGGTTGGAATTTGGTTGGAATTTGGTTGGCACCCCCGAATATGTCGGATATAGACCTCTAGAAATATTTGCACAATTTAGTGATATTATTTACAATTTTTTATGATTAAACTGTGGGCCCTGCTCCAAACAAAATGGGGTTAATTTTAATAACGGTGTATAGAAAATGAAAAATATATCAATTGTTTTTTTTTTCATGTTTGAGAAAGCTCGAAATTGTTTGAGTAGTAGAAAAATTCAATTCAAGAGATAAGGTTGACGGGTTGAGTAACAATTTCTGTTCTCCTGTTCTCAATTCCACTATTTAGAGCAGAAAATAAAAATTCCAAATTCAATTACATGAAATTTGACTACGCAGAAAATAATAACCATATGATCTGGGTCTTAGTATTATATTTTTTAACATCTTTTTACTGATATGACAAACATGAAAATGAGCTGTTCGAAATTATCAAAGTAAAATTTTCGTCATATCAAAATGATATTTTTAAGATGAACTTGATATTTTATAATTTTATTATTACAGAAGTGAGTGTTTTAGTGACCTTTTTGATTAAAAATCGTATAACTTGTTTAGGCAGGTTCTAGGTCATTAAGTTATGGATATTGTCCATAACTCTTCTAAAACAAGACACGCACAACACAACAAAGGAGGCTCATTGACAGTATAACGCTATTTCATGAATACCAATTCAATCTTCAGCTGTCTGCGCCTGTCCTTAGTGTGTTAGCAGAAGTTACCTCATGACAGAATTGCTATGACTGTTTGGGCAGTCTTGTAGCAAAATCCGACATCAGCAGCAAACGCCAAAAACACTTAAGGCTTTGAAAAGCAACAAAAATAATTTATACGATATTGATAATTCAAATCAAACTCGAAAAATATTTCAACTTTTTCGTTTTTTAATTATAGAAAAAAAACTTGCAATTGGATTTGACCCAATTCTTGCAAGAAGAATATATAAGAACCAGATAATTAAAAAAATAAATATGTCTTGATATATCTAATGGTTTATAAGATATTGACCCAAGCAGTTTTTGAACTTGACTGCCCACCCTGTCGAGGATTTTCAGTCAATCTGACTAATAGAAGGAAAAATCGGTTTCCTTCTATTTTACCTCCTCTGTAGATTCAATACCATAGTGCAACTAATAAATTGGTTACGCCTTCGGACCGCGATATTTTTTAAGAACATACCGAAACTAAAACAATCCCCAAAGAACTTGGCCCTATCACTAAAAGTACTTTTTGATACCCAACATATTTTCACCCCAAACTGTCCATATATCATAAACCGTTTGGAAATTTGTTTTTATATCTTGGGCAAAGTTAAAGATATAAACTAGAGGAAAGTGCAAAGACTTGAAACAAGAAGAAAAAACTTTTATAGTATCATTGCAAAAAACAAAACTTCTAGGCACTGTATTAGAACATGTTTGTTTCAAATGGGAATATAATTTTAAATGCGATATTATAAAAATTCAAATAGAAAACCTCGCAAAGCGCATACCTACAACTATAGTAAATTATTCAAAGAAAAATCAATTCAGGCAACCATTAAAAACCAATTATGAAAAGGTACATTTGGGTACTCTTAACACAAAGTTGCCATATTTATTCAAAATCCATTCACAAACTATTTTGTCAAAATGGTTCCAAATTTTGCCATAAAATTGCAACTTTTGCATTCAAAATATCGTGACTTCTGGCCCAGAGTACGGGCTAGTGTCTAGTTTGTCAAGCTATATGACAGCCAGCTTATCGATAATATGAATCTCCAACCATAGGAACTCCAACATAATGAGCCTGAACCACTCTAATGTTTGAAGGTGAGACTTCGCAGCGGTTCCATAAATTTGTAAGCCGTATTTCCATAACGGAGTCAGAATAGCCTTGTATATTAGGACTTTGTTCCTGAGTGACAGCTTGTTCTTGGAGTTCAGGACCCATCCCATGTGCCGTGCTTTAGCAGCCACTGCCTGAGCTATTGCCTTGACATGGTGTCTAAAAGACTGTCTGTGTCCAGTGAGCTTATGGGCTGCTTTATGCTCCATAAGCTGACCGTGCAGGAATACTCCCGGGATGGTGTCACAACGGGTGGAATGATCCATCTAGCCGCCCAGTTTCTTAACCTATTCAGGTGCTCTTGAATTGCATCTGTAGCGTAGTATATGCATTTGTTGCCGGCAAGTATGGCCGTATCGTCAGCAAATGTTGCGATAAGAAAGTCTTCGAGGTTTTCAAGCGGAACGCTACAGTTTCTGGGCATATCCGGGGGTGTCACAGAAATCTCTAGAGATTTTGACCTCGGTTGGCTTTCAAATCGCTCGCTTTCAAAATCCTACGGTGTCCTAGAACTGCAAGAGATTTCATTTTCTTATTTGAAAATCTAGTTAGAACAGAAACTGTTCCAATTAAAGTTCCATCGCTAAAAACAGGGCTGCATATCTCGCAAAAAAATTTCCTAATTTTAGTTATGGGGTAATTTGATGTTCAACTGAAATTTTTTGATTGTGATAAATGTTTTATGATGCATTTTTTAAATTATACAAGTTCAAATTAAATTCATATTCTTCATAAATAAAATTAAAAATTTAAATATTTGTTGGCGCCAAACATGAGGTATCACTTGTCAGCCCTTAATGCGCTGGCTGCCAACCAGATGGCGCCACAACCGCTAAACGGCGCCACTGATGTGGTTGGTTTAGATTAACATGAAAGACTTTGGTAGTTTTTCCTAATAATTATTGAAACGCCAATTTCAATGTTTAAACTAATTAAATAATTTTTTCATTTTATGCAACCTATCCAGAAAAATAATTTTGTTTACAGTTCCAAAATTAGTTTTGCTTGTCAAAATTGTTTGGGTGGTGAATTTTGCTAAATCTCCTAACAAAACACGAGAGATTTGAAACCAACCGAAAGAGATTTCTGTGACACCGAGAATTGGTTTCGGGTTGGAAGAGATTTCTGTGACACCTCCGATCGTGAGTAAATAGGGAGTATAGGCCTAACACGCTACTCTGTGGTACACCATCCCGAATGGTTCTTGTTTGGGATGTCGCTTCGTCCTGTGCTACCTCAAAAATTCTGTCCGTCAAGAAGCTCTTGATTAGTAGATACAGTTGGGGCGGGAGGAGTTTCTTGACCTTCGAGAGCAGACCTTCGTACCACACTCTATCAAAGGCCTGCTGGATGTCAAGTTAATCTGCCACTACATACACTTTCCCGTCATACCCTTCGAGGATGTAGTTGATCACTCGATGTAATTGTTCGGGAGTTCTATGGCTCATTTGGAACCCACACTGGACATCAGGTATGGCTTTTCGAATAGATCGTACATCGAGCATTCTTCGAAGGATACAGCGCTCGAAGATCTTTCCAAGGGTGGAAAGAAGGCGGGTGGTTTTCCACTCTTGTTGAAGAGAACTATTCTGGCTTAGTCTCAGAGCCGCGTTGTAAATAAGCTAAGTACTATTATTTACCTTTTTATAGAAACTAATAAAAGAGCATTAGAATTATTGAGAGCGTACCTAGTCTCTTAGTTTGTAGCAAATATCAGTGGTAGTGGTAACTGCAAGGGTATATAAACATTGTCAGGTACAGGCTATATTACAGTCGTGTTTGAGCGTTTTTCTTACTTGTTTGGTTTTGGTTTCAGTACGTGCTAGAAATGCAATAATTATATGCATACAATAGCACACACAAAACACACACACACACAAGGACTCATGGCAGTGTTTTTTGACATGCTGCAAATTAAACAGAAACACCCAGAGACAGGAAAAGAGAGAGGGAGACTCGGTCGCTTACCGAACTAAATTACTTTTTTGTACCCAGCTGCATACAATCAGAATGCAACGGGATTAAAAACCAACGTGTAACTGTAACTGTTACTCTCAATTCTGGGTCTCTGCGGTTTGTCAGTCTGTAAGTTGGGGTGTAAGCTGCTAAACCTCCAGCGGCATTTGCATACCTGCTGCTTAAAACTATGTATGTATGTTAATGTGTGTGTGTGTTGTTATCCAGAATATTTAAGCGAATTTAATACAAGGCATACAAGCTCAAACGCCTCCGGGGACAAACCGCAGACAATGAAAGTGTCGCTCTGCCAGAGCACATGCAACACCCGTCTGTCTCTATAAATCTCTACGGATGTATTGTAAACTGCCTTTGGCTATCCTCTTTTTGTTTTTCAAACTTGCCAAAGGACAAGGAATCAGATAGACCGACAGCTAGACAGTTTGAAAAGCAGTGCAGAAAACGAGAGCGGCTCAATTTGCACGCTTCGTTATTCAATTAGACACTTTGCACTCACCACGCTCCCGCACGCACTCACAGAGTCTGCCTAATTTTGATTGATGGCCCAATAATGACGGTGATTTATCATATTTGCATGCAAACATTTCAGCGTACATTGCACTTGAAAATTGCAGTTGAAATATCCAAGCAGACAGTTTGATTAAAAGTTAATTTATAAATTTTTTATAAAATTTACTCCGCATTAACCCATTACTGTCGATTAACTTACTTAAAAAGATTAAAAGAACGTGTTTCCATTTGGTGGAAAATTCGGAGTAACCGAATGTATTTAAAGGTCGAAAATAGAGCAAATTTTTAAAAGTTTTATTATTTTTACTGATCTAGGGCTGTTACAAAAGATCATGAATCATCATAAATACATCATCAATACTTGCAAAGATAAAAATATAATTTTTATTTACAGAAGCGACTGGAGAGCGTTAATCGCAGACCCCGCAAAAAACATAATTGTGATGGCCAATAAAGAAGAAGAAGATAATTTTTATCAACAAATCAGATATAGATTTAGCTGATTAAAAAAAGATTCCTAAATACGAGATGTCAAAGAACCCCATTCAGAGCACTGCGACTGAGTTATTCTTAAGCTCTGTTGAAATATTTCTGAAAAATAAGACACAATGGTAATAATAAGATAGTATTTGTTTTAGAAGTAAAGCAATGCAAAGACTAACAAATATTGTGTATTCATTTAATGTGCAACTTTTTCTTTTGAAAGTCAGCTGATTTTCAGAATATGTGCGAGTCGTGTTTCCAAACTAGTAAATGCGATTAAATTAAGCAATTTTGTTTTAAAGTGAATATGTGTTCTGTATTGTATTGTACGTATTGAATTTATACGAATATTCCTAGCGATACATGCGAAGCATATTTTCAATGTTCGAAACAAGTTCCAGTATATTAAGGTTTGACAGGGACAGGGAGGGTGAGACAGAGAATTAAACTGGAACCAGTCTATGAGCGCCTGGAACAACTATACGAGCGCTGCCCCGATCACGACATAAAGATCGCGCTAGGCGATTTTAGCGCGAAAATCGGGAAAGAAGGAGTTTTTGGTTCGACATTCGGACGATTTAGCCTTCATGAAACAACCTCCGGTAATGAAGAGAGGCTAATAGACTTCGTTGCAGCCGGAACATGGTCATAAGTAGTACCACATTTGAACATCTCGATATCCATAAGGCGACCTGGAAGTCCCCTGATCAACGAACACGAAATCAGATTGATCACGTTGTGATCGACGGAAGGCATTCATCGAGTGTACTAGACGTGCGCGCGATTGGAGGAGCCAACATAGACTAGGATCACTGCCTGGTTGCAGCCAAGGTACGCACGCGGCTCAGTGTGGCACATGCCTCACGCTCTGGCACACGTCGAAAGCTAAACGTCGAGAAGCTGCAATCACAAGGGACCTCTGAAGCCTGAACAGCTAAACTCTGCAGAGAAAGAGAGGAAGACGAGGTCTACAGGAGATTTTTGCAGTCGAAAGCGCCTTTTCGAAGAGAAAATAGTTGTCCGATTTTGATAAATCTCGCTGAATTTGTGCGAAAGCATAGAAAACTTATAAATACGGGGGGTTGGGGGAGGGCATAGCATTAAAAACAAAAGGTTTTCTCGATAAGACTTTTTTTCAGACCTATCTTTTGTATGGCAGCTATACTATATAGTTGCCCGATTTTCCTAAAACTTGCTGAAATTATGTGAAAGCATAGAAAACTTATAAATACGGGGGTTGGGAGCGATGGCATTGAGAGCAAAAAGTTTTCTCACTAAAACTACTTTTCAACCGATCGTTCCTATGGCGGCTATATGCTATAGTCATCCGATCCGGCCGGTTCCGACAAATGTGCAGCGTATTTATACCAAAGACTTCGTGCAAAGTTTGGTTGACGATAGCTTTAAAACTGACGGAGGAGATAGCATAGAAACAGGCGGACAGACGGACGGACAGACGGACGGACAACGGACGGACGGACGACGGACAGACGGACATGGCTATATCAACTCAGCTCGTCATGCTGATCAAGAATATATATACTTTATGTGGTCGGAGATGTTTCCTTCTGTGCGTTACAAACATCCGGACAATTTTAATATACCCTCTCCAAGGGTATAAATGTTCAAGATTCGGCATAAGTGAGACTCGTAAATTCAAAGACGAACACAGAATGCAGGAACAGTCACCCTGTTAGAGTCCCTGTTTAGTCACTGTAAAGTCACTGTAGCTTCTGTTAAGTCACTGTTAAGTTACTGTCAAGCAAACAACATCATAGTTTATGAAACAGAATTCACAACTTGACCTCAATGCAGCCACTCTTCCCACCTCCAATTTCCCACATACCCACTAGATTCCCAGCCGACCCACCCTAAAAATCCCCACAGATCCACTAGGTCCAAGCAAGTCCCCACAGATCCTCCTCTGACCTCCCCGCAGATTCCCCACCAGATCCCTACCAGATCACTGCAGATCCCCACCCAGTCCTACCTGATTCCCACCTGATCCCACAGATCCTCACCATATCTCACCAGATCCCCACCACCTGATCCCCACCAAATCTTCATCAGATACCCTGGCTCACCAGCCGTCCCAGGCCAGAGATATTGAAATTTCAGTCAGTAAGCCATGGAGCAAAGAGTATTAGACAGGAACGTTGCTCAGTCGACACCGCTTCTGTCAGAAAATTGTCAGTCTCATTTAATTGTCGCTCTCATTTACGCTCCCTAGATACTTTTTGGTCATTTTTTGTGTTTTTTTTAGTAGCTTATTAGGCTTTGTACTGAAATATATTACTCGTTCGCTCTCGAGAGCGATTGAGCCTACCTTGTTTAGTATACTTTGCCCCCCAGTCTGACGTCCGTAACCGAACTTCGCTGTTCTTCATGTATTTCTTTCATCGAAAACAATACAACAAAAAAAGGAGAAAATCAAATTTAGTGTTCTGTTGAGAGAGTCTATTAAATTTGTCCCTGTCATTTCGGTGAGCTGACAGCATAGAAAAGTTTGGTTGAACAAATTTTGAAAGCTCTGATTAAGTTGATCATTGATGCATTGAAATATCAGAATCAAACGCTATACGCGGAACGATCGGATATATTTACTATATTAAACAATCTGTTGAATGTTTGAATTATAAAAGATCGAACTTGTTGAGATCCAATTTTAGCAAAGTTTCTGAAACGAACAACTTTCAAGGAATTA
>JAEIFU010001575.1:0-64407 GCA_018904235.1 Lordiphosa stackelbergi | reverse complement strand
CGATGAAGTCAGAGCTGTTTTACGTCACAAATACACTCTCAGTATTTGGCCTTGCTCTTCTTGACAAACCCTGCCTTAGACAACCTTAAAAGCTTCCGAAAATCGGTCAAATATTTCCATCTGATAAAACCCAGACCAAAATGGGTTCAAAACCGCAACCGATTTCACCACAACATCTATATGTGTTCTCTCTATTCTTTCTCTTCGAGCTAAAGTTTTGTTGTTGGCTGCGAATGATTTTGTTGTTGTTTTCCGTGTTCTCTCTTCTCTTTCTCTCCGAGCGAAGGTTTTGTTGTTGGCTGCGAATGATTCTGTTGTTGTTTTCCGTGTTCTCTCTTCTCTTTCTCTCCGAGCGAAGGTTTTGTTGTTGGCTGCGAATGATTTTTGTTTTCCGTGTTCTCTCTTCTCTTTCTCTCCGAGCAAAGGTTTTGTTGTTGGCTGCGAATGATTTTGTTGTTATTTTCTGTGTTCTCTCTTCTCTTTCTCTCCGAGCGAAGGTTTTGTTGTTGGCTGCGAATGATTTTGTTGTTTTTTTCCGTGTTCTCTCTTCTCTTTCTCTCCAAGCGAAGGTTTTGTTGTTGGCTGCGAATGATTCTGTTGTTATTTTCTGTGTTCTCTCTTCTCTTTCTCTCCAAGCGAAGGTTTTGTTGTTGGCTGCGAATGATTTTGTTGTTGTTTTCCGTGTTCTCTCTTCTCTTTCTCTCCGAGCGAAGGTTTTGTTGTTGGCTGCGAATGATTTTGTTGTTGTTTTCCGTGTTCTCTCTTCTCTTTCTCTCCGAGCTAAGGTTTTGTTGTTGGCTGCGAATGATTTCGTTGTTGTTTTCCGTGTTCTCTCTTCTCTTTCTCTCCGAGCGAAGGTTTTGTTGTTGGCTGCGAATGATTTTTGTGTTCTTCTTTCTTTCTCTCCGAGCGAAGGTTTTGTTGTTGGCTGCGAATGATTCTGTTGTTGTTTTCTGTTCTTCTCTCTCCGAGCGAAGGTTTTGTTGTTGGCTGCGAATGATTTTGTTGTTGTTTTCCGTGTTCTCTCTTCTCTTTCTCTCCGAGCGAAGGTTTTGTTGTTGGCTGCGAATGATTCTGTTGTGTTCTCTCTTTTCTCCCAAGGGGTTTTTTTTGTTTTTTGTTTTCCTCCTCTTTCTCCCAGCGAAGGTTTTGTTGTTGGCTGCGAATGATTCTGTTGTGTTCTCTCTTCTCTTTCCTCTCCAAGCGAAGGTTTTGTTGTTGGCTGCGAATGATTTTATTGTTGTTTTCCCTGTTCTCTCTACTCTTTCTCTCCGAGCGAAAGTTTTGTTCTTGGAACACGCAGACAAACATATTTTCACTTGCATATTCAGTCGATCTAATCAGTACTGAACCTCTAATTTGTTCTCTTAATCCAAACTACGAACAGAATGGGAAAATGCTTAACCGTATCATACATCGAAATTAAAAACGTCGAAGAGTTTAGAGAAGAATAGTCTCAGATATTGCAATTCACAAATCCGATATCCAGCTAAGGTAAAATAGATGTTTCTGCCTTAATCTAACCTTAAGATTTTTTTCTAATATATTACCCTTCCCTTTTTAGTTTTCAAATAATCTTTGGTCATTTGTTGTAATTGTAAGCTACCTTGACCGCAGGTGTGTGTGTGCGCCTGTGCCGCCCATTATACTTATGGGTATTAAAACCAAAATTATTTCCGCTGTTTCGTTAAGGATTATGCATATTCCGCCACAGCATGTGTGACCAAAATTGCTTAATGTTCTGTATTTTATTTTGGTTTGGCTGAAGTGTTCCCCTCTTGTATTATATTGACCACAATTTGAGCTACATGGCCAGTCATGTGCACGTCAAATCCATTAGAAGGCGGAAACCAAGATTATAACCACTAAAGAGCAAACTTGAGGACAACGATGACAAAGTATATGACATAAGAAATTAATGTTGAGCATTTTTCCTCTTCTATTTGGCGCCCCTTATCCCCGCAAACCTCCAAACCTCGAAAATGCCAAGCACAGGCCGGATGCTTGGATGGATGGCCGCCTTGGAGTGTTGAAAGTTTTTATTTCATACGCCAGCCACGGCCATTAACTGCACATCAAAGAGGACATAAAAGAAATAAATTTACTCAAAATGAAAAATACGAATCCTAGGACAATGACAATGGCGTCAAGCGTCCACACATCGCAGCTGGACGCTTTTTAATTTGCTGCTCGATATAGACACGCCGTGCGACATTTTAATAATATTCGAATAGAATACTTGTAGCAAAAACCGGCAGTTCATTATGGAGGGAAATTACTTTCGCAGACTGTATTAAAGGGCTTCAGTGCAAGCGGCAGGTACTTAACTCTGGCCACACATAAATCCCTTTTTATGTACGCCCCGAACTTGGACAAGCATCCAATTTATGCAGGCCGTAAGGCAGATAATTAGGCTTCACGGATATGCACAAGTCTCATTCGGTCAATATGATTGCCAATCAACATCTGCCTAACAACAGTGGACAAAGTTATTTTTGGTTGACAAGTTTGTTGATTTGTCAGTCATATTAAAGTGTCATCATCATCAACAACATCTTTTGCATGTCCAACGGCATATGTTAAGGGAGCCAACGTAATGTGTTGTTATCAGTCAATCAGCTATCTAATTATATACAATCAAATTTATATAATTGCGTAGCAAATGTGGCAAACGATAGCAAGTTTACTAAGGTGGGATAGAGAAATGATCACCACAAGAGTAAGCATAACCAAAACTTGTTAAACAGTGAAAAATAACACAAGCGTTATATGAGAATGCTACAACAACAAATCACACATTTGATAGGGATTTGAGCGTTGAGCTCAAAGATGAGAAAAAGTTTGCGAAATACTCAAGATTGACGAACTGTTTGGGACATTTGTACCTTTAACTCAACTCAAGAAACTGCGAATGCTTTTGTTTTTCGAAGAAGTGTGACCAGATTTGAATAAATCCAAATTAACACACTCACAAATTGATACTGTAGACTTTGGAATTATTCGAAATTAGCCAGAGACAATGGCCACACGGTAAATAAGAAAGTAGGACGCGAACGAGAGCACTAGACACAGTAGACAGACAGAGACGAACAAAAGCAGACATAAAATGGAAAGGCACAACCAGTATCGACCTTGTAAATAGTAAACCGTGTGAATATAAAAACCCAAAGAAAACAGTTCTTTAAAAGAATTTTCAACTAAAGACTTAAGGGTACTGTTTACCTTCAGGTGTCATTTTTTAAGGGTTTACAAAAAATTAAATTACACAAAAACTAAAAGTGATTTGAACAAGCGGTTTCTTGCATTCGATAGGTAATCGGTTAAGTTAAATTTAGATATTTTTGCTGTATTCTGTTGTATTCCTGTTCAAAGTTAACCAAAAATTTAAAACATAGGCCCAGGGTTGGAAAAAATTTTTCAGAACGGATGATCTGAATTCAAAATGATGTAATTCTGGTGTTTACTAGGATATTTTGGATCGGTCAATCAAGTTATGGGGTTTTAAAGTCAAAATTTCGATAATCGACTTTTTTCCCACTGTATTGGTCCTAGCTCTGTTATTTTTTGACCGATCAAAAAAAATATCCTGGTTCACACCAGAATGGTGAATATTACGATCAATTTGCAAAAAAAAATTTGAAAATCGGTCAACAGCTACTCTTTAAATCCATTTTGTTATAAGTGGTTCCGAGATAATCGCATTTAAAGTTTCAACATCTGTTTTCAATGATACACAGATGGCTCTAAATCCTCTAACGGGGTATCTTATAGCGTAACAACAGAAACAGAAACAATTACACACCAGTTACTATCCCATTATACTTCTATTTTTACTGCCGACATTGCAGTCATTCTAACAGCCTGTGACTACGCTAATAAACAAATAGGGAAATTCACCATATGCACCGACTCTCTCTCCGCTCTAGAATCAATCCAAAACATCAATAGCCAAAATTTTTACTCAATCGCCATAAGGAAAATTCTTAAATCAAAGAAAAGCAAACTGCTACTACTATGGGTTCCCGGACATTGCAATATAGTTGGAAATGAGTTAGCGGATGAAGCAGCAAAAAATGCACCAAAATTCCCGTTAATAATACAAAATAATTTCAATCCCTCAGACATAAGCACCTATATAAAAATCACTGCTCAAACTCTTATGGAGACCGTGTGGAATAACACCTCTCCACACTACCAACATATAAATGTAATTAAAAACCCAATAAAAAATCTCCCAACAAACATCTCACGGAATGACGCAGTTAAATTCCTACGACTTCGATTGGGCCACACCAATCTAACCCACCGCTTTATCTTGAACAATACCGCCCCACCGATCTGCACAACCTGCAACTCAACCTTAACCATAGCCCACATCCTCATAGATTGTCCCGAACACCAACAAAATAGATACAAATTCCTCAAACCAACAATTTAAGAAACATTATCATATAACAACGCACTCCAAACAATAGAATTTCTAAAATCCACTAACATTTACCCCTCCATATAACTCTGTACATATACATACATTAATATTAAGTAAGTTAAGAAATTTGTAAATACAATAACCACTACAACTAAAGGACTACACAGCACATATTCGCTCCACAATACATTCTATACCACATATTATAATCCTAAACTAAAATAACATTAAAACTCATGTACACACTTAGCAAGCTTAAGGTCTTTGTCGCTATAGCTTAATTCCTTAAGTTACACACAATTTGTAATTGCGTGCTAATTTTGTAATAATAATAATAATAAAAGTATTTGCGCTCCTGTTTAAGCTAGGTAACTTAGGACTGTCAACTAAATTCATAATGTCGATTAAAAACGTATACGACAATTATACCACGACATTATGGGATGGCAGCAAATGCTCGGAGTGGTTTCAATCAAACACTGGAGTCAAACAGGGATGTATTTTGAGCCCGCTGTTGTTCGCACTCTATATAGATGACCTTCATACAGAGCTTCCAGGCGGTGACACAACATGCAAAATCTTAATGTATGCGGATGATATGGTGCTGATGGTGGAAACCCTGAGAGAACTACAACGCATGATAAATAAGACCGCAGAGTTCTGTGATAAATGGAGACTTCGAATAAACTGTATTCTAGTAGTTCGGGATGGCAGGGAACGAAAATCGAAACATGAACAGTGGATTCTTAAGGAAGAACAACTCGAGATTGTACAGGAGTATCTATCATCAACAACGCAAGGAAGCCACAAGGGCGATAAACAGCACATGAAACACTTTTCACGGGAAACAGCAAATAAAAGGAAGCGCCAAATGTAAGCTGTTTGAGACAACATCGGGTTATGTTAACGAGTATGAGGAGTCGCATGTATTTGGTAAAAAATATTCAAACTCCCACTGAACACTCCCAATTACACTTGCACTTGGAAACCAACTTACCCACTCAACACCACTCTACGCTCAGCAGACATTTTAACTATTTGGCAAAAAAAATGCGACTTACAGATTAAAGACTGCCAAAGATTATAGCCAAGCAACTACTAGAGGAAAAATCACAATGCCTTGCAGAATGGCAATCGCTTTTTGCCAAGTACGGAGCAGATTTCCTGGCACAACACAGAATAAGATGCGAGAATAGAGCTCAGACCAGCGAAGTAAGGCTCATATATAAAAGAGAAAAGACGTGCTGCACTTTATTGCTGTGATTTTAAAAGACATAAGGTTTCGCTATTATGGTACAAACACCCCGACTGCAGTCTCAGCTGTCGAACTCCTGAATGGCTCAAACTGGTCGTTGCTTGAATTATACATAAGCTATTTTTACTTATAGGCGTCAAATAAAAGCAGAAGATTTTTAAACTAAAACTGTTATAAATTAAGCAATTCATTTTTAAGCATGTAAATCATTTAAACTATGATTAATAGATACTACTACTACTAGGGGAGAGTGGGGGTTGTGATCATAGTTTTGTTTTTCGAACAAAACTTCGCCAAAAATCAATATTTTTTCGTTCTGTAAATTTTGTATTTTAGGTAAAAGATGCACTAAACTTTCCTCATCACTAGTTTAAAAAAATAAATTTGTGGTTTTTTTTTTATTTCATATTGAAAAAAAAGTGATTTTTTGACATTTCGAAAATTTGTGGGGGTTGTGAGCCACCCATCTAAAAGTTCAAAATTCGTGTTTTTAAGCCATTATTCTTTATTAAATGAAAAAATGAACAATTTTTCTCATATTCTGAATTAGAAAATATCAATGAAGAGTGAAAATTGATTGAAGGCATCAGGCTTTTTTTTTTTATATACGACTTTTTGCCTGTGGCTATTCTTTTGTTTGCCTTTTTTAAAGTTTTTTTTTACTTCTTTGGAGAGTTTTTCCTCTGTTTTATTGCGCGTCATTGCAATATTCTCTTTGAAAGTCAAAACCGACTTTTTTTCAAAGTGGCTCACAACCCCCCATATCTCACTTTTTTTTTGGTGACGTCACATAACCAAATAGAAATTGTTACAAAAAAAAATCATATTTCTATCAAAAAGGCAATTGACCAAAGATATTTCCCTCATACTTACTTTTGTCATTACGAAAAAAAATTTCGTATAATATTCACAAGTCAAAAATGGAAAAAAAACTTTCTTTTTTGAAAAAAAAAGTCGAGTTCTGCTTCACGAAGTTAAAGAAGGTGTAGACTGATAGGTTGCTTGCCAAAAGTTAGGCAATAAGAAGGGAGACACATGACATAAACAAAAAGTTTAAATATATTTTTTTTGTGGCCAATATTCGAGTGGCTCACAACCCCCAGCGGCTCAGAACCCCCATTTCCCCCCCTCCCCCATTTTCCCCTACTAATCAAATCTTTATCTAGCGGAATTCGCTATTTTTGGACCTTTCGATCTTCAACATGCGTCTATTTACCCGTTATCATGATAATCTAAACTCTAAATTTCTAAAACTAAATTTTTGGAAATTTCTAATATTTTTAAACCGATTGACAGACACCTCCTATTTAGCCGTCTTCAATTGCCAACCATCCAACCTTAGCTAAATCTAAACTCACTAAAAAAATTTGCAAATTCTTGGTACGTACAGGGCTTATCCGAAAAGTAATGGGACTGAGTCGATTTAAAAAAAATTTATTGAGCCAATCGTTAAAATTCTTTAAAAACTTTCAAAGTAGGCTACTTCTGCGTCGATGCAGCGCTGCCAGCGCGATTTCCAAGCATTGAAGGCGTCACGAAGGCATTCTCCGGAATAGCCTTGAGAGCCGCGGTGCATGCTGCTTGGATCCCCTCTGTCGTCTCAAAATGCTTGCCTTTCATCGGCCTTTTCAGGCGAGGAAACAAAAAAAAGTCGAGGGGAGGGCGGCTGCGGAAGCGTTGGGATGCCGGCCTTGGTCAGGTAGCTGTTCACAAGAAGTCACTTTTAAAGTTCACTTTTGGGACCATCTTCGCGCTCACCTTGCGCATGTTCAAATGCTCCGTCACAATGTCATAAACCACAGATTTTGGTAAATTTAACATCTGGGCAATTAAACGAATACTTAGTCGACGGTCTGAGTTCAAAACTTTGCGCACACGAGTCACATTGTCGGTGTTTGTCGAAGTCAAAGGTCTTCCAGCACGGTCTTCATCGGCGACCTCTTTCCGGCCCTTCAAAAAGGCCTGGTGCCACTGAAACACACCACTTCTTGCTAAAGCAACATCTGGGTAAGCCTGCTTGATCATATCAAACGTCTTTGTCGCAGATTTGCACCACTCACAGAAACACGTCGCCAGGTGCTCGGAGACAACTGACCAGCCGCTCGTTCGTTAGCTAGGAACGCCCTCTACGCTCCGAAGTACAGTCGCGGCGGAAGAAAATCAGTCCTATTACCTTCCGGACAAACCCTGTACATTAGAGCGGACTTTTCTCCATACGATTTTCAACATGTGACGATCTCTGCACAACATGGCTTAAAAAATTCTGTATCTTTTATAGAAAATTTATCAAAAATCCTTTTAAAGCCATCTCGAGGCCATTAAACCTCAATTTATCTGATTCTGGGTTTCTGACAAATTTTCTATAAAATATACAGAATTTTTTGAGCCATGTTGTGCTAAGAACTAGACAAAAAATTACTTTTCATATAAGGCAGGTACGGTCTACTGTACATATATATTCAAACACACAAAAACTAAAAAGTACGAGTTCTATTGTAGTCAGGGCTCTCTACCTTATGAATTTAAAATGAAGCTTGTAAGCTTCTGTTTTGATAACAGCAGTGAAAGTGCTTGGCCAAAGTGTGGGTAAAAACTTAAAAACAATTTTTACTTTCACTGCAGGAAATGGCCTTGCACAAACTTCTAATAAAAGCACATAAAGCACACACAATTTTTTGGTAGCCAACCCAATGGCTAGGTGTTTGGGCCAGCAGCCAGGAGAACCGAATAATTGTTGGTTCTGTTGTCTTGTTTGGCTTCGCTGGCCATTGTTATTTGCTCACCTTTAAGCGGCCCTGAGACGTATAAGGTATATTATTTTCGTTCATTGAAATATAAATAGGAGAGTGTGTTTTTTTTTTTTTGTTATATTTTGGTTTGTTGGTTTTACTTACCCGGTCAGAAGTCAAATAAATAAATTTTTGCCACGTGTGCAACTGGAATGCGGACAGGGATTGCTTTCAATGTACGATTGTGTATGAGTATTGTAGTAGTATTTCCATTTGTTTTGTGCGCAATTGTCTATTTGTTGTATTTCTTTTCGCCGCTTGCGCGCGGGTGTTATAAACAGAATTGTTTATGGCCGAACACAAAGCAATTTGCTATTGACTTTTGTGTTTTAATTTACAGACCAATTAGGGCTAAAGTATGAATGAATTAATTACTTTATACATATAAATATAAATTTATTTATTGTTTGTTTATAAGCTGCTATTATTAAAATGATGGAAATTTACGATCTATATTCAATTCAAAAAAATGTGTTAAATTTGTTGTAACAATACTGCAAGTCAGTGGAATTCGTATGTTATTTACCCTGCACCAAAAATGGATACTGATAATTTCAAGTGAAATTGGTGCATGGTGACAGCATGAGGCACCTTTTAATTGCTATATAGACAACTTTTAATCTTGTCTCTTCAAGCTGTTAAGTTTTTGTTGGTTTACCTCAATTTAGATTTGAACACTTCAGAACAGGAACAGAACAGCCAAACTAACATCAACAATTCGCGTTAATTATCGTATATGTGGAATCCACTTGCATGGCAGTTGCTTCTTTTAAGGATTAAAAACCACTGAAGTGAGCGAAATGAATCAAAGTAAATGAAGAGAAAGAACGAATGCAGCGGAAAGTGCGGAAGGTGTAAATGAAGGTTTCGAATGATTTTTATTCAAGAATTTAATTCTTGCTTTGATACATGTTAGCCAAATGATTCTGAAACTAAGCAAGTCTTCCATTTCCAATATTTCTTATTTAATCCCATTTACCTTCACTAAACATAAACCATTCTCCAACTCCCCACACTCCAAAATTCCCATTACACAAGCCAACTTTACACAAAATTCCAACAAAAAAAAGTTTTTGGGCTTAAAAGAAAAATCCCATTTCACTGAAAGCATGTAATTAAATTCTTTATGTTGAAAGTTTTCTACAAATTTTTTTTAAACAGCTCAAATTTGACATTTCCATTTGTTTAGTCTCCATATGTGGTTTTCAAAAAGTAGGAAAAATAGATCTTAAGATTAAAGTAACTAAAAATGGAAGGCCAAGCATAATCTTTTGTCGAAGTTTTATACCCTTGCGAATTGATTAACAAACAATTTTTCCCCTCCTAAAAAAAACCCACTTTTCGACCGATAGTTCCTATGACGTATAAGATATAGTCATCCGATGTTGACAAAAACTTCCAAATCTGTATGAACGTATAATATTTACGTAATCATTAAAGTGAATTAAAAACAAAAATGTTTTTCTCACAAAGACACATTTTTCTACCGATAGTTCCTATGGCAGCTTGCGGGAGGCTTGGGAAAGGGCGCTAGAAGTGACCAAAAACTCTCATTATCATATATTGAACCTCTTTAGAAACGCGTTTGAAACTTTAATAATCGCTGAATATCCATAGTCAACATGAGACACAGTTGTCGTTAAAATACAAAAAAAAAAAAAAAAAAAAAAAAAAATATTTCTAAAGGTACTTTTCCAGATTAAAAAACCCGCTTTTTCCGGTGATTCAGCAGGATAGGCGGCGACTACTAAAAAGCGTGATAAGATTTTTGATAGGCATCTGCTCGAGTTTGGGTCATCACCTATTAGCAGTATACAGAATATTTTATAGAACTAATCTCCTACTAATACCATTTTTCCACCTGATAGTTCCTATGATGCTGCTAATATAGTCACCCGATTCGACCTATTAGCGCGTTAGTCTTTTTTTCGCTCGATAAATTTTGGATAGCAGCCGGCGGGCGGACGCTCAATTCGCTCAGCCCGTCGCCCTATCAAGAATATATATAGTTCAGCTTCGAGTTCCCCGTCATCCCTTCCTCAAAGACCAAACCAAATTTTCTAGGCGCTCGAAAATTCCAGAATTATATGTTAGTCCCTGACAATCAAGTGGATGCTGAATACATACTTCTGCGGCACGACCACATAGCGAATTTCGGGTTTAGCGATATTATATGAAGACTGTGCACTTCAGAGCATTATCAGCACTCTTCAATTATAATAGAAATCAAATTGGCTTTCCCCCTCTCTCCCGTCAGCAAATCAAAAAACAAAAAAAAAATTCGTGCCCTCACACAACCAAATCAACTGCACACTAAAATGTTTAGACGCGAGCTGACTGTGCTCTCAGAGAGCGCCTCACCTTCTTTCTTGCATCATGCATTCTACATGAGTCTGAGTTGGTTCTCTCATGCTCACTCTCGCGCTCTTAGCAAATCAACATTGCCCCATTGGCCCATACAAACTTTTCATTGGACTTTTTCCAAATTTTCTTTCTTAGTGCGCGCAGCAAATTACTAAACAGGTCTATGCCAAATCATAAAAATTTGTAGGATAAGCTGTTTTGGCTGTGGGTTGATAATATGTCGGTCTGTCAGTCGGGCGTACAGACTTATATATTGTATATAGAAGATAGGGTCGGAAATGAATATAAAATATATAAATATATACATATAAAATATTACTCTTTTTATTAGTTTTTCATATTTTTATTAAATTTTAAGTTTCTCAAGACTTTCTCTAGGATCACGAAGTCGTGCACACTTATTGTAGTACATCATGTGGCTTTGAAAGCTGTTAGGTGATTTTGAAAATGTTTGATTTTTAATTTGACACAACATATTGAATTCAAGCGGCTGATAAATCAGTGTGACCCTACCATTTGGCTGCCGTATTGGGTATTTTTTAGTGTTTCTTAAGACTTTGTTGGTATCACCATAGCTTACAATCCACTTAACATAAAAACTGTCAATTTCGTGACATAAATTTTCATTTTTTTCTGATATATAAATTCAATAAATTCATCATATATTTTAGGTTATTTTTTGCCGTTTTTGGGAAATTTATTTTCTTGCCGTATAATTAAAAGTTTTAAAACAGCTTTGACCACCTTCACCAGCTATGGGCTCTCGAAAGTTGACAAGAGTTTTTGAATTTGATTCAATGGAATATTAAGAATCCCTTATTTCAAATCAACCAAAGATACTTATACCGTTTTTTCGCATTTTCTTTCGAAACTAAACTCTTAGAAATCGTTTCAATGCGCTCAAAGTCTTGATCAAAAGGTACTTAGGGCGAAAAATCGGAGCACAAAAGTTGTCAAAAACAGTGTAGCCCACTTCAGGAACAATTTTTTCTCCCAACGAGTTCAACTTTCTTAATCTAAAGAACATTTGGAAGACTTATGCTTATAAAATACTAAAGCTAAGTTCACATAAGCAATTTTAGTTGTCAAAATTGTTGAAGATTTGACAAAACTAGTTTGAGTTGTGTGTGTACGAACCAATTTGACGAGTTTGACAGGTCAAGTTTTCGAAAAGTTTTTGTGCTGTCTGAAAACAATGTGAACACTCTCAAAATGTTTTCGCATTTGCCGAACAAATGCGGCCGGAGTAAAAGAAACAAGGAGAAGGATTGGAGAAGACGACTGCTTGGCGCTATTTTGTTGTGATAAATTGTGCTGGCGTGGCACAATTTCAAATCTTGAAGAGAAATTTATTTGAAATGAATTTGAAAAAGATGACTCGACCACAGCAAGTCCCATATTGGACACCACGAAAGAAGCAATTGAGGCCATTAGCCGGATTGACGATGACGACATTAGCACTTCACATTGACAAATAAAGACGCAGTCAATTTGAAAATGCAATTTGTTAGTTAATTTATGCATTTGAAATTTTGATTAGCCCGATATTTGTGTATCGCACTAAGTCGAAAGATTGCTTTTGAAACAGCACCAGGATTGTGGAAGAGACAAATTTGTCGCAAACTACATTTGAGAGTGTGAACACTAAGCCAAATTTAAAACAAACTTTCCAAATTTCGACCAATTTCGATGCAAATTTATTTGACGTGTGTGACAAATTCAGACACAAGTCAGACAAACTCCGCTATGACAGTTTGGGTAAACTAATTTGAGAGTGTGAACTTAGCTTAAGAGTGAGTAAGTAAGAAAATATTTTATTCTTGTTTAAAGTTCTTTTCCCTCTGTGTATAAGTAAAGTTAAGTCCACCAGTTCCAGCTGAGATGAACCAGGAAAACATTGCGGCATTACTAAGACTTTAGATCATTCCTACAACCTAATCCTACAGAATCTAGAAACTTACTATTGATTTACTTAAGGCACTATATTTAGATTGCAGATGAGTTTTAGACTTTTGAACTAGAAACAATTTTGTACAGCTTATGAAATCTGAATACGTTTGTATGAAATTGCTAGGAGGGACTTGTCAGTCGTAGCATTAAAGGTTCGAGTCTAGTCCAGACTTGATATAACTTTTCACCTTTGTGAAATAATACCTATCGGCATTATGGCGAGTAAAAATCTGAGTACACGAAAAGGAAAAAAAGATCAAATTCATTTTGAAATTTACTTGATTAAAATGATTTTTTCAAAAATATATCAATATTTTCATTTCATTTTGACAAGTGTCGATTGATCAATTTCACAAAATAATATCATTCACGTAAATTGATAATAAAATATTTGCAGAATGATACCAAAACTGTTATAATGATATGTTATAAAATATCGATTTGAAATTTTAATATATCAATATTTAATATATATAAAATAAAAAAAAAAAAAAAAAACAAAGCAAACCCAACCTTTCTTCCTTTTTCATACCTACGTAAACCTTTTTTAAAAAACAAATTTAAGAAAGCCCCCACACAAACAAACAATTTTTTTCTTAATAACACCCTATTTTTCGACCGTTAATTCATATGGCGGCTATTAGATATATGTCATCCGATTTTGACCAAAACTTTCAAATCTTTGTAAAATAATATTAATAATTGCTGAAGTGAGACACGTTAACATTAAAAACAAAAAGTTTTTCTCATTAAAACCCACTTTTCGACCGATAGTTCCTATGACAGCTATAAGATATAGTCATCCGATTCCGATTCAAAACTTCCAAATCTGTATAAAAGCGTTTAATATTAATAATCGCTGATGTGAGACACGTTAACATTAAAAACAAAAAAATTTTCTCATTAAAACCAATTTTTCGAACTGATAGTTCCCATGGCAGCTATAAGATATAGTCATCCGATTTTAACAAAAACTTCCTAATCTATGTGAAAGCGTATAGTATTAATAATTGCTGAAGTGGGAGCCGTTAACATTAAAAACAAAAAAGTTTTTCTCACAAAGACCCACTTTTCAACCGATAGTTCCTATGGCAGCTATAAGATATAGTCATCCGATCCGGTCGGTTCCGACATATTAGCAGTGTGCAGTAAAAAGAAGACTCTGTGCAAAATTTCAGCTCGATAGCTTTAAAACTGAGAGACTAGTTCGCGTAGAAAAAGACGGACAGACGGACAGACAGACAGACGGACGGACAAAGCTCAATCGACTCAGCTCGTCGTCCTGATCAAGAATATATATAGTTTATAGGGTCGGAAATGAATATTTCTATGCGTTGCAAACTTCTGGGCAAAATTATAATACCCTTTGCAAGGGTATAAAAATAGAGGAAAGCTAACTTCGGCTCGACCGAAGTTTATATACCCTTGGAGCATGATATATTTCTGCCAGTTCTTTATATGGCAGCTATACGATATATTCATCCGATTTTGATCAAACTCTCTAAAATTGTGTTGAGACAGATAATATTTTTAACTGAAACGTACAAACACGCTACCATTGAAAACAAAAAAGTTTTTCTCACTAAAACTATTTTTTCGACCGATCATTCCTATGGCAGCTATATGCTATAGTCATCCGATTTGGATCAGACTTGACAGAATTGTGTGTTAGCATATCATATTGATCAGTAACGAGTTTGGGAGCGATAGCATTAAAAACAAAAAAGTTTTTCATACTAAAACTTTTTTTCAGATCTATCTTTTGTATGGCAGCTATACTATATAGTTGCCCGATTTTCATAAAACTTGCTGAAATTATGTGAAAGCATAGAAAACTTATAAATACGAGGTTTGGGAGCGATAGCATTGAAAACAAAAAAGTTTTTCTCACTAAAACTACTTTTTTCAACCGATCGTTCCTATGGCAGCTATATGCTATAGTCATCCGATCCGGCCGGTTCCGACAAATGTGCAGCGTATTTGTACCAAAAGACTTCGTGCAAAGTTTGGTTGAGATAGCTTTAAAACTGACGGAGGAGATAGCATAGAAACAGACGGACGGACAGACGGACGGACAGACGGACATGGCTATATCAACTCAGCTCGTCACGCTGATCAAGAATATATATACTTTATGTGGTCGGAGATGCTTCCTTCTGTGCTGTTACAAACATCCGGACGATTTTAGCAAACTAGACAGCTTAAAACCTCTCCAAAAAGGGTATAAAAAAAAATTAAAAACGTAGTTTTAACCAAAGGTTAAAGTTTTAATATTTTGATGCTGGTTCATGGACTGAATCTGTACTTCCAGAACTAGAAAATGATCCAAAGGCACACATCTACATCCAGTGTCTTCTAAGTTTTCGACGCCTTCATCCTCATACTGGCCTACTTTGTGGCTCCACCAACAAACCTCCGAGCAATGCATTCAGCTTCTGACCTTGATATCTTTTTCCATTGGCATTGTAACCTGGGGGGGGGCCCCCCCTTGTTCGTCCGATTCGGTGGGCAATTGTTTAAAAAACAACCAGATGGTGATGCAAAAATGCAATTTTAAAGTCATCGAAACGTTGATAAGCTCAAAACATTTGGCCAAGTCCTTTGGGAATTTTTTTAGTTTCGGCATGCTCTTAAGAAATATCGCGGTCCGAAGGCGTAACCAGAAAATTACCTTAAAAAAGTTGCACAGTGTAATATAACCGCTTAGAGTGACGCCACATGAACTGTGTGAAGTGCTGCCTAATTATTTGATTTGTCTATAGCTCGACTATTGTTCACCTCTTAGTAAATTGTTAAAAAATCTCGCTGCTTTTCACATATATATAAATAAGGTCTGAAGTTTTTTTCTCAAATTGTAGAATTCTTGATGTAAGACAAACCCATTATACTTTTAGTAACTTTGGTACTGCACAGAAAATCAAGATCCCCGTAGAATGGATATTCGAAATGTCCACTTTAATATTCATTTTTTAAATATCCTTTTCACATTTTTTCAGCTCCTTTGGATGAAGAATAAACATCAAGAACATAAACTGATATATCCTTTTTAACGAAAAGAAATCGACTTCGAAAATATCCAATGGATTCCAAAAATGGGATAGTTAACTATCCAGTTCAAATGGATACCGAAAATATCCTGAGGATCATCAAAAACTATCTAATTTGTGAGGAATATTTTTTAAATAATAAATAAGAGTCTTCTCTTGGGGCTCAGGAAAGCAACAAACACTAACGACTATTTCAACGGAACCATTTTATGATTACGTAATGAGAATAAACTTTTGGGATCATATCCCATAGAGACGTGGCTAAATCGTTTTATCTAAATACGATTTGAGTGTTTCATGGAATTGGTTTGGGTGCTTTATCTTTGTTTTTCCAATTTACTAACGGCTATTGAATTGAATTAGCTATAAATTCAACCTGCTATGTTCTTGTGTGGAGCCTATAGACCATTTAATTCTCCAGTTCTTGAAATGTCTTTCTTGCTTTCCTTTAAAAATGTACGTTCCTATAGAAACTGGCAGCTGGGCATCAACTCATCACACAAGCACAAACTCATCATACCCCTGCTTACGCTCACATCAAAATGAGGCCAACTTTATTTTTGAAAATATTTTTTCAAAACATGAAATTCCATTATTATGCAAAAATGTAAATATTTACAAAAAACAAAACATTGATCGTATATGTGTTTAAATTTTCCGCAACATTTACCCCGTCCAACAATCACTTTATTTAAATTGAAAACAAATGCTTTCTTAGAAATTCGGTTTGGTATTTGGTTTTGTTCAAATTTCACTACAATATTATTATCCGCGCTCTTTCACATCTGCTCCTTTCACGCGCGCTGTTATCGGCCGACTGCGATGGCAACACATTTGGCGCCAAACTTTTCGCACTCGAAATTTCCCCTACTTTCCAGGCGAATTGTTTCGCAATTGGAACCATTTCTAGCCGGCAAATGGCGCTTGCGCTTGACATTAACCGAGTAAACAATGCTCAGCTGTTTCTTACAACTCACTAAAGTGGCAGATGGTTTGAGTATGATTTGTGGAATTTATTAAAGAATTTTTCTGAAATCTCACATGAAAGTGGAGCCTTTTTGCCTGGCGCAAAAATTTGATTAACATGTTCAACGTCACGCCTTTTGCTTGTCGCAAAGCCCTGGGAGCTCTGTCAGCTGCCTCGACCATGAATTCTCACATTATTTCACACACTTCATTACATTTGAGGCCGCAAAACACTTAAGATATTCTTGTGGTTGAATTCAATTTGTTTTGACAGATGTCAGCCAAAGCCATAAATGAACTTTTGTTCAAGAGACAACAGACAAAGTGTCTAAGGCATTTCATATTTGCATAAATTTTAGATATTTGATTGGTTTAACGAGTGCACTACAGCAGATGGGATAATTTGTAATGAGGCTCAAAAAACACTTAATATTAAAACGAAATTCAGAATTAAATTTATAATTTGAGTTGGGTCTTAAATAGTGAAATGAAACTTGGAAATTGTCTTGTCTATCAAAAAAATATAATTAATTTACAGAACGAGAGTGGAGTAGATGGGAGATGAA
Organism: Lordiphosa stackelbergi; assembly: GCA_018904235.1. Classification (NCBI taxonomy): domain Eukaryota; kingdom Metazoa; phylum Arthropoda; class Insecta; order Diptera; family Drosophilidae; genus Lordiphosa; species Lordiphosa stackelbergi. The sequence continues at coordinate 47,041 of JAEIFU010001575.1, read as the reverse complement.
TTCATATTTAGACATTTTTTCGGTGGTTTTTCAAATTTTATTTATTGTGAAGTCTTTGGAATTGTTTGAAAATAACCGCCAAGATGTAAATGTATTGATATTTTAGTGTTAAGGTATTTGAAGATATCGAAGGATGGGCAACACTGAGCGGTAGAACGTGGTAGAATGTAGTAGACAGACAGACTGATCAAACCCGTGTGTATGGACAACCTGCTAGAAATATTGTAAATGGAAAACCCTGTGTAAATAGAAAACCGTGTAAATCAAGAGTTAAAGAGTATTAGATTATTTCTTTTACATAATGAAGTCAAGTTTTATAGATTTTTTGCTTTGTTGATCTTATACTTCGTCCCCCATTTCATTCCTCTTTTATTGTCAGTTGGCATGAACATGTTGGTATTGCACTCACACAACTCAATTTTGTGCACTCACTCATCAACAACCCAACTCAATAAGAAACCCTTTGTCGATCATAAAGCATCTACACAACTGCTGGAAGACCATTAACAGCCAGGAAAACTATCTTAATAGCTTTGTGAACACAAAATATTAAGCAGCTCTGGCTTTGATAAGATACTGTTTAGGATCTTGGTCAAGTTCCAGATCTTCACAGCACATTCAAATCAAGTTCATGAGATTTTCCTGGATATAGACAAATATGATTAATGAGAGTGATCGTTTGCCTAAGGTAAGGCAAAATATGCGGAAAATTAGAAGTCGCCCCGTTTGTGCTTTTTACATGCAATATCTACACAAATTTTACAAGCATTTTACCTGAGATCTACCCTTAACTTACTTCACAAAGTATTGCATACTTTTAGTTGCTGACTTAATTTTCATAGAAAAATAATAATTGGTAGATAACCCGACAAGCTCGACTGTAATATACCCTGTACTTGACAAAGATATACCTGTGCGCATCCTAGAGTTAATGCTTTAGATGATACACCCCACAGCTGAATCTTAGCTCTTCTTTTAAATATACTAAAGTGGCACTAGGTATAAACGCAGAGAAAACGTTCCTTATACAGTTTAACAAAAGACACAAGGTACCGCAATGGACTCCACCAAAAGTAAATGGAACACCACTGACACTGGGACTGTCACTTGCTGGAACTCAGACTAGCACGGTCTCCCAGCCACCGCAATATTGGTGGAAAAGAGTTGTGGAAAAATAGAATTATGTGAAAAAGAAGAGGGCAAATCAAATGCAATATTCGCTACAGCTACAAGGTTGAGACTGCAGACTATGCACGGTTAAACATATCCAACGATCACTAGGCCTAAAATGCAGGCCAGGAGTTATGGGAAGCTCAGCAATAATCAATTTCCACGCTAAGATTTAAACGTATCTGGAAGAACTCCTTTGATCTATAATATAAGAGAATACTAAGTATTTCTCCAAAGAAATATATGACATAAGATAATATCATCTAAGATAATATAATATGATATAATATAATCTAAAAATCTAAGCCAATCTAATAAAATAATATCAGCCCAATATAGTATTTAAGTTTTAAACAATCAATACAGCTTTTTCAAATCCTCCCGGTAAATATTTTTATACTCTGTACCAAAGGAACACAGAGTATACTAAGTTTGTAGAAAAGCATGTACCAAAGAAAAGGAATCATTTCCGACGTTTCCCTAAAAATTGTAAGATTTCTTTACGCGAAGATATACCATTTTGAATGCTTGCTTTAACGACCAGAGTAGAGCTCTTGAGTTTGGAATACTCTCCCCACAGAATCGATGGCATGGAAATTCATTGCAATATGAGAGAAAGAGGAGATACGCTGCACTTTATTGCAATATGCCCCATCTTAAGAGGGGGGAGATACGACGTATTTATGAAGGGACAGTCTAAGTAGGGGATGCCGGGAAGTTTAAATGAAAGCGCAATGCCTGGCAGTTTTAAATGGTGAAGAAATTTATTAAATGGATACTGAAACTTGTGCACATTAAAGATTATATGACGAACGATCTGGTATTTGGGGAAGATCCGGGAAGCCAGGTGTAGTAGTCAGGGAAGTGAGGGAATGCCCTGCAAAAAAATTAATAACTGAAAATTGTGAAAAATTATATTTTAAATTTGATTTAGCGCTAATTAATTTTAAATTGTTTTATCTGTGGCCCAGCGGTTAGTGTGCTAGACTGCTGGGCGGGAGGTCGGGGGGTTCGATCCCGCCTTTGAACATCTAATAAAAGTTTTTTTTTCTTTAGCAAAAAAATAGCTTTTACACATACGGTCACCTTCACCAGCTATTGGCGCCAGCTGTGAAGTAATCTAGACATGAAAGAGCCAATTCCCCAAACTTTGCCGTTCGGATTCGGCGTTAAACTGTAGGTCCCTTTCTCTTGTGCGAAAAATTTAAAGCACATACGCCAAGAGATTGTGAGAAGGCTTGGCTTGGCCCCGTTGGAGGAGCTGTTATAGTACAGTTCGGAATATTTTACTATCTATGGCTGGTCGCCATTTATCTACCAATATAGATAGGTCAAGTCTTCTACTCTAAAAGACCGTAGGACCAGTCAAGGTGTGAACTGGAACAAACTCTGCAAGTATGCAGATCAAATTACGCTCGTCAAGATCCCTTCATTTTTAGGTTAAGACACAGTACTTTACCTTGTGCATTTCTGGAAACCTGGGATACAAGCCGGTTCTGAACCGAACCGCTTTTGTCGCTCGTGAACCGAACCGTAAACCGAACCGGTGTGTTTACAAAAATGTTGAACCGAACCAAAAACCGGAAAAAATGTTTCGGTTCGGTTCACTTCACTTCAGCCAGGTATTGAGTTACTGGCGAATAGTAGGCAAAATCATCAATTAGCTTTAAAATATTACGAAAATACTTGATGAAACAGAGTTGTTGTAAAAAAGCTAAGAACATCAACGTTATTAAATTTGCTAAGGACCCAAAATTGTTATAAGCCAAGTCTTGATTCTTTTTATCAGTTGGGGGTCAATTTACTATATACGCAAACGTTAACTTTTTATCTTTAACTAAGATTGGCTTAATGAAAACATAACGGGTATGCATTTAATTCCATAAAAAATTAAAATATCGATTGTTAGCGTTGACCTTAATATTATTATATATTGCAATATTTATCCGGAAAGTCAACTTAAGCATAGCTCGTAGTTTTAGCAGTTCCACCCATACAAGTGTTAGTAGAATGAACATTTTCCAAATTGGAGTTTGTTTTATCAGACTTAAGATCCAATATCATTATGTCTATATTATTCCATGTGGTTTTGAAAACTTCATATACATGTTTAATGAGTGTTTAATGAGTATATAGTTGATTACATATTAATTGTGATTATAATAAAAGGAATGTTTGACGCGACATGAACTTGCGAATATATTTTAAACAGCAGCAAGAATCCACGGCAGCATTTGAACAACTTGGCGACTGAACAACTGATCGACTTTAAACCCGGCGTACAACAACTTAACGACTTTAATGTACTCGGATATGGACAACTTAACAACAACGGCAACTATTACGGCTGACTTGGACAACTTAACAACTGCGACTTCTCGGTACAACTCGACGACTACTACTCAACAACTTAGCTCGACTCCGTTGACTCATATGAACGAACCACTGCTCATGAACCACTACCAGGGTTGCCAGCTCGTCAGTACATCTCCACTTTACATACATGGAAAAGTCAACTTTGAGTTTATTAAAATTAAATGTTTTTTTTTTAAGGTGTGTTTTTTCCACATATTAAGTCGATTTCCGTATGCACTTAAGGATTTCAAATTATAATTGTTTAAGTTCATATGTGAAGTGCCGAGTATATCAGAGATTAAGTAATCAAGTGATCAGGTCAAAAGAAAATTGTAAATATTAGACGATTTTAATCCGCTTGTCGTTCAGTAATGGATTTTAAACCGTCAAAGTTTCTAGACAATATCAAGTCACCAAAGATGTTTTCGTCACTTGATATGTAAAGTTGTAGGATTTCAAAACGAAATGAGAACGTTTATACGGAAATTGCCGTCGAAATTTTGAACATACCCGATTAACTGAAAACCTAAGTCTTTGTTAATGAATAATCTGGAACACTTGTATCAAAAATATTATTCTTTAGTTAATTAAATGAATTGAAAAGTAACCGAACCGAACCGAACCATAACCGCGGTTCAGTAAGCCCCAAAAACCATGCAATGAACCGAACCGGCGGTTCAAAAACTGTGTGAACCACTGAACCGAACCAGTCATTATTTCCCGAGTGGTTTGCATCCCGTCAAATGGAAACGGTTCGAAAGAAATATTGTCATCCAGTTTTTTCTACACAGACAAAGATAAAAAATTTTTCGTTTGAAACAAAATTTAAATAAAATCAGTAATAGAAGCGAAATTTATATGCTCGCAAATTGAGAGGTCGTAAAATTAAAGCAAAGTTATCCTTCTAAATAACAAACATTTTCTCCGGTCTTTATATATCTAAGTGTACTTTTAAAAGCAAAATTTTTTGTTAATTACTAATGCTATAATCGAGTTTATACAGTCTTGCGGTATTTCCGCAAGCTTGTCTTTGCAAGCGCGTAGTTCTAGTTGTATTCGTCGCATCGGTTCACGCTAGAGCTTTTTGAAAGCTCTTTTCACGCGCTAACACGTGTTTGATTTATTGTTGTTTGTTTTTAGTCGTTCGTGAGTTATAGCGTCGCAAACATGGAGCAAAATAAAGAGAAAATACGGCATATTTTACAGTACTACTACGATAAAGGCAAAAATGCATCTCATGCTGCCAATAAAATTTGTGCAGTTTATGGACCCGATACAGTTTCCATTTCCACCGCACAACGATGGTTTCAACGTTTTCGTTCTGGTGCAGAGGTGATCGAAGATGCGCCACGGTCCGGAAGGCCTGTCGTCGAAAATTGCGATAAAATCGCTGAATTGATCGAAAGAGACCGGCATAGTAGCAGCCGTAGCATCGGCCAAGAGCTGGGCATGAGTCATCAAACCGTTATAAACCATTTGAAGAAGCTTGATTCAAAAAGAAGCTCGATGTATGGGTGCCACACGACTTGACGCAAAAAAACATTTTTGCCCGTATGGATGCATGCGAATCGCTTCTGAATCGCAACAAAATCGACCCGTTTTTGAAGCGGATGGTGACTGGCGATGAAAAGTGGGTCACTTACGACAACGTGAAGCGCAAACGGTCGTGGTCGAAAAGCGGTGAAGCTGCCCAGACGGTGGCCAAGCCTGGATTGACGGCCAGGAAGGTTCTTCTGTGTGTTTGGTGGGATTGGCAGGGAATCATCCACTATGAGCTGCTCCCCTATGGCCAAACGCTCAATTCGGACCTGTACTGCCAACAACTGGACCGCTTGAATGCAGCACTCATGCAGAAGAGGCCATCTTGATCAACAGAGGCCGAATTGTCTTCCATCAGGACAACGCCAGGCCACACACATCTTTGGTGACGCGCCAGAAGCTCCGGGAGCTCGGATGGGAGGTTCTTTTGCATCCACCGTATAGTCCGGATCTCGCACCAAGTGATTACCACCTATTTCTGTCCATGGCGAACGAGCTTGGTAGTCGGAAGTTGGCCACAAGAGAGTCCTGTGAAAATTGGCTCTCCGAGTTTTTTGCCAATAGGGAAGCGAGCTTCTATAAGAGGGGCATTATGAAGTTGGCATCTCGTTGGGAACTCGTCATCGAACAAAACGGCGCATATTTGACTTAAATCGCATTATTATAACCAATTTTATGAACAATTGAAAATTGAAAATTCAATAAAATTTTAACAGTTTTCCCAATGTGCTTTACAAAATCAATTGGGCATAGTGCTTAGACTTTTCTTAAATATCATTAAAGGATTTAGGGAAATTAAGAACACTTCTCAATAGGTTTCAGCAGTTTTTCAAAAACCTCTTGTGATTTCCATTAATACACCGAGAAAAATATAACGATATGAAAAAATATCAAATTGATACGTAAAAAATTACAAATCGATATTTTTTTTGCAAATCATAAACATTTTTAGTATCATTCTGAAACTATTTAATATCGATTTAGTATTATTTTGGATCCGAAATATATTATATTTTTATTGAAATGTTCGTTTTAATCAGGTGAATATCAATATGAATTTTTGTATATTTAATTAAATATTTAATTTAAGCCTTATTATTGCCAAATATTTTCACCTTTACCATTTATTGTTGCCTATTGTTTGCAACGTAATTTGATTTTCTTTTAACTAACCCAACTATCTTAATACCTGGTCTAAAATATAAGCACTCAAGTTAATACCTAACAAGCGTTGGCAATTAGCAATATATTATGTTGACACAGTACCTATCTCTCTCTTTGGCCATGCAATGAGAACATGTTGATAAGGCGCCAAATTGGTAAGAGTAAACGTTTCTCTTAACAAAATCTCTTTGGCCAGAACACACACAAAAAAAAGGTAAACAAACCAGAAAGCAAACACAAAATTGAAATTGAAATTGAAAACAAAACCAAATTGAAAGCGCTCAGTGAGAGCGAAAGACCATTGAGAGCGCAGGTTGAGTAAGAGAGCACATTTTGCGTTAACAGCTCTGTAAACTTAACGGATTTTCAAAGCAAACTGTTTGTTTGTTCGTGAAAGCCGATGTAGACGCACGCATCTCGTTTCGCGCGCTTCTCGCACTCGGTAAATGCGCCTCAGTAAAGCAAAAGCAAAAAAGAAAATTAAAGAAAAATATTCATTCAGTTTATTAATAGAACCGCAAGCCATATAAAGCATATACACACACACACACACACGCACACTTATAAATATATATACATATATATATACAGCAAATCAAATTGATAAGGCTCAGGCAAATATCATTTATTAATGGTGTAACAAATCGACTAAGTTAAACTGTTGAAACTAATTTGCGGGCAAATTAATTTGCCAGGCCAGCCCCCTGGGTAAATGTTGCGTATACGCGCCGTTGTGCCAAAAATACAAATCGTTTCGTTCGGTTCTGTGTCGCGTGCGTGCGTTAACTTAAATCGCGGCCTACGACAACAACAACAACAACAGAAGAAGAATTTTTGAATGACAACCTTAGAGGAAGCTAAAAGGCATATCAAACGCAACAAACAAACAAACAAACAAACATTTTCGAGTATTTACAAAGTATATACCTACCCACACACACACACACACACATGGATATTTACACTGACAGCCAAAGCTAATGCAATAGGCAAACAACACAACAGAAATGCGAAAACCATTTTGTTGGCCATTTAATGCAAATCACCCAGAAGACCACGTCATCATCCCAAGCCAGCATATCAGTAGCAGTTCGGACTATCCTTCTACACAAACACCAGCAAACACCCGGAAACCAGGCCACACACACACACACCCCAACGAGTCAGCAAGGACATTAGACGCTAAGAGCTTTGTGAGTGTGCGTCAAGGACATTTACACACACACACACATGAGTGGGCCAACTGAACCTGGACATATTAAATATACATCAATCAAGTGCAAACCTACAACAATATCTCACAGTTGCAGCAACAACAACAACCACTAGCAAAATGGCGCGACGCAGAGGCAGCGGCCGAGGCAGTAAGTAGTTGATCCTTCTTCTTCTTCTTCTTCTTCCTTTTCTCTATTTATTTATCCAAACTGGCGGAGCACTAATTAATGAAACCGCCAGTTCTCGGAAATCCTTAAGCATCTGGTGGGGCAACTTGATACATCAGCTCAAGGACATGGCGAATATCAAGCTTCAAAGACACCAAAAAAAAAAAAAAAGGGTATGCCGCATGTGGCAAGGAGTTGAGCAGAGAAACCCCACAACCATTTTCCTATTTTCCTTCCACTTTGCTTAAAATATGCAAAAGTTCTTCAAAGTGAAAATGCAACTATGTAAAAAAAAATATGGCAACATGCGGCCCAGGAGAGGGAGAAAGCAAAGGGAGAAAGCGCCTGCTGGTTTGAGTGGGCTACAGGGTTTTTGTGTTCGAGATATATATTGAAAATGGAGTTTGGTTTAAAGAATTTCCTCTTTATGTCATAAGTTGATTCGATCTGACAAGGCTGCTTCTTATTTGTGCAGAATTTGGTTTGGCATTTCCGCATAAGGACCAGCTCAATTCTGGCAAATTTTTAAGATATTTTATTTGAAAATTTGGTTTTAGCTTGCAAGAGGTTTATTTTGGTCGAAATTAGCAAAATTGCTCCATTTATCGTAAAGAAAATTCGCGAGATATTCCCAACGCATCGTAAATTCCACAAAAAAATGTATATGATCTGGTCAATATTATATTTTTTCACATCAATTAAAGCCGATATGGCAAACTTGAAACTGACCTGTACGAAAATATCAAAGTGAAATTTTCAACCATTTCAAAATGATATTTTTAAGATCAAATTGATATTTTACCATTTCACTATAACACAAAGAAACAAAATAAATTACAAATGGCAGTTTGTAAGTTCAAGCCCTTTTTTTTTTTTTTTTTTTATTTTTTTATTTATTTAGTCGACAAAATCAATTACTCACATACACAATTCCCCATATTTTAAAAAACCTTTTTGACAAAAAAAGCCTATGAAAGAAAAACTAACAAAATTACAGAATAACTAATAACGACTCTGACACTATGGGGGAACTTTATTTGCCCGTCCGGCCAGCTATGTCCCGATTCACAGCCAATTGTAGTCAGAGACGTTATTAGAGCCACCAAAAACTTTAATGATATAGAGATAGAGAAGATGAAAAAAAAAAACAAAACCTAAATAGGAGCAAAGGAAAAAAAAATAATAATAAAATAATAAAACTAAAATAAATCAGATATAAAGAGACCAAATTTAAGAAAAGAGAAAAAAAATACTATCTAAATGTGAAATTTAAAACTAACTAAAAATAAAAAATTTATAAGATAAACTTAAAATTAAATAAACAGAAATCTCTGACCCGGTGGGGGAAGATTTTTTAGCCAGTCCGGCAAGCTATGCCCCTACTCACAGCCAGGAGAGGTCAGAGATTTCCCCTAAGATAATTATAGAGGGACGTTTTTAGAGAGAAGAGAGAGAGATCTGTTGAGAGCAGGTGATAGAGATCATTATAATTTTGACATAAGACTCGAAATCGATTGTGCTTTGCATAATCAGTTGTGCATCTAGGCAATATTAAATGGAAATAGTTTCTGGTTGGCCTAGAAGGAACGTAGAAGTTAAGGCGACCCAAGAGTTCAGAAGAATCTACATCACCGATTATTAGTTTATGAATAAAAGAAACACCTAATACTGTTCTACGGTTGGCTAACGAAGGAAGGTCAATAAGCAAGAGTCTGTTAGAGTACGATGGCAGACGAGGGTTAGGGTCCCAGTTTAAGCCACGTAGGGCAAAAAGCAAGAATTGCTTCTGAACAGATTCAATACGATCTATATGCTTTTTGTACTGCGGACACCAGACGGACGAGCAGTATTCAAGTACAGGACGGACTAGAGCAGTGTATAAAAGCTTTGTGGTATATGGATCATTAAACTCTTTCGACCAATGTTTAATGAGTCCGAGTACACCATTTGCTCTATTAACAATAGAGGAGATATGAGGATTGAAACTCAATTTGGGGTCAAAAAGAATTCCAAGATCAACGACTGTAGAAATTCGTTCCATGGGTTCATTGCCAATCGTATAGGTAGCCAGCGAGGGCTTGCACCGATGAAAAGTCATGAACATGCACTTGGAGCAATTAAGGGGTAATTGATTTTTAGCTAAGTACTATTATTTGTTGTTGTAAAGAAACAGCAACAGAACGAATTTATAATTTTTTGACCCCGCCTTTACAGGGGATTGAACTCGGGACCACTTGCACGTCATAAATTTACATAACATCTTACCGCACTGCGCTATCGGTATGCATGTGGGCACAAAGCTGAGAGCCCTCTTGTAAATTTCTTTTCGATTTGCAACTCTATTGTCTCTTTCCTTTTCGCATTTTCTATAAATTTTTTTTCTCTTGTGAGAGTTTTACAAATTCAAAAATATCCTTTTAATCTTTTCTTATATCATTTGACGAATTCTTATTATATACGTTCAAAATGAAACGTTATAGTCAAGAAATAATTTGAATAAAATGAATATTTGACAAAATGTTAAATTAACCAGCCCATATCAAATTGACATGGATCTAATATTTTTCTGTGTATATACTTTATGCGGTCGATTATAATAATTTCTGCCTGTTTCATACATTTTCGCGACTTCAGTATATTCGAGTAATGAATAATCGTGTTAGAAGTAAAACAAATAATTTTAGACTGAAAGTTCTTGGTAAAAAAGTAATTCGTTGTTGAAACTTAAGGATTTTGTTCTTGAAATCTAGTTTAATTTGATCTCATTTTCAATATTATTGGCGAAGAAGTGAGGATTAGCTTTGGAAAGTTTACCGTTTCAAAATTTACGGATTAATAAATTATACTCAAATATAGAATTTTGCTGTTCAATCAAAAAATACATTCTTACCGTACTTCTGCTATCGAACATTCTTGATGATATGAAACTCTCCACTATTTTTCTGTGTATGTCCTCTTTTGTTAACAGCATGAACTGCAGAGCCCAGTTACAAAACGGACCAGTCAACTGGAAAATGTCGAATTGAAATTATTTTAACACTTATTTAAGACCTTTCATTCACCCAAAAAAAATGTCAAAAATTACCTAAAATTATAGAAGAAAAATTCGCCCTTAAATTTAGAAATTCGCCCTAAATAAGGGGTAAAAAGCAACTCCCCTTATTCCCAAGCGGGTATAGTAGCGCTGGCATGAGGAGGCCGCTGCTGGCTGGTAGTAAGCAGGCAAAGACCGCTGAAGATTGAACAAAGAGCTTCAGTAAAAGACTTCAAAAACACATAACAGAACAACTTCAAAATAAATCAATAACTTCCTAGGGTGTTGGGGAGAGCATAGGAAAAGCCACAGAAAAAGGTCGGGCCGGAAAAGCATTGTCGGTGTTGGGGGAGAGAGACGATTCCGACCAAACGTGGTTGACGGCCCCCGCCCCCGACCCACCACCATTACCCACTTTTTTAAAATCCTTTTTACTTACTTTACTGGGAGTTGAATCTCAACTTAGAAGACTGAACCAAACACGCAGACGACAGCTTCTAAGCCCACTTTATTATTATTCATAACCAATACGAGGCATCGAAACCATAGTTCAGAATGTTCGCATTTGGGATTTTGCCGCTCAACGAGCAACAAGGGCCGTGGTCAAGTGGACAATACACTAGCTTTGAAAAAGAATTTATTCGTTCTTGAATTTTCAAGAATTTTGCTCTTGGAACCGAGCTAAATTCTTTATCAATTTAGCTTTTATAGGCAAGGGGAATAAGGGGAAGCAAACTTTGAGAGAATAGCATTGAATGAAGAATGTCGGGATCAATAATTCACTCTTGGATCAAGAGTTTTCACTCTTACCGTACTTTTGAGTACGAATGCTTTTGATTCAAGAGGGAAATGCTCTATTTTTCCTCTGAATGTATATACGCTTAGAAAGCGTGAAGGTCTATTTATATAATATTTTTTAAATTTTTCTTTGAGGTATTTTTAACATTGACTTTATTTCATACAATCCTTTAATCGATTACTACTCTTCATTGCTCACAGGAGGAGAAAGGATTTTGAAAAGTCTTCTTACAAATAGGGTTTATTTTCTTCATTTTGAGTCAAAATACCCTATATCCTTAATAACTATTTTCTAAAATCAAAGGCAAAATTATCCCAAAAATTTAAAATGGCAATAAAGCAGATTCACTTTTATTTTTCTTAAGAAAATCGACCTAAAATTGAGAACAACTTTGCTAAAATTCACAAAATATTTTCTTATAAACGGGGGTGCCGCAGAAATCTCCAGAGATTTTGCCGACGATGGGTTTGTAAGTCTCTAGAAAAATTCGTCGGTGCCACAGAACTTCGAGAGATTTGATTTTCTTATTAGAAAATCTAGTTAGAGCATCAGTTGTTCCAGTTGAAGTTCCATCTCTAAAAACAGGTCTGAATCTCTGGTCAAAAAATTTCTCTTCTTTTAATTATGGATTAAATTGATGTTTAAATAATATTTTTTGGTTGTGTCATATGTTTTATGATGCATTTTTGAATTATAATTTAAATTTAAGTCATATTCTCCATAAATTAAATGCAAAGTTTAAAAAATTGTTGGCGCCAAACATGAGGTATAACTTGCCAACCCTTAATCAGCTGGCTGCTAACCAGATGGCGACACAAACAATATAGGGCGCCACTGATGTGGTTGGTTTAGTTTAACATGAAAGATTTTAGTTGTTTTTGCCTAATAATTATTGAATTTCAGTTAAACTACAATAATTAAATAATTTATTCATTTGATGCAATCTATCCTAGAAAATAATGTTGCTTACATTTCCAAAATTTATTTTGCTTGCAAAAATTGTTTGGGTGGTGAGTTTTGCTAAGTCTCCTTACAAAACAAGGGAGGTTTGAAATCAAACAAAAGAAATTTCTGTTGCACCGAAGAATTGGAATTAGGTTGGAAGAGGTTTCTGTGGCACTCCCGATATAGACATTTTTTTTTAAATTGTAGGTCGATTTCTTGAAATATGGAATAGAACTTATGGTTTAGCTAAGATTCAGTCAGCAAACAGCTTTTCAGTCGTTATCCAGCGCTCAATGAAGCAATTCAGAGCCAGCCAATACACTCTCTCTTTTTGGCCTCGCTCTTCTTGACAAACCCTGCTTAAAACACATTTTCCCTAACCCAAAAAAATGGGCAAAAATTGTAAAATTCCTGCCTAATTTTGCTTAATAGTGTAGATTCCTGGGGCCACCCTTTTCTCTGGCCCAACACAAAGTGCGAGTATCTGTAAGTTACATTTGCTTTTCCCTTTTTATTTGTGCCACGACTACTTACAAGCGCACTTGCTCGGCAGCACAAGAAAGAGATGAATGATTCGAGAGAGAAAGAGAGAGAGAGAGGGCGAGAGAGAGAGCATGCATTAAACATAAAACGACTGGCATAGCCAGCGTCAGTTACATTTCATTACCTCCCCTCCGTAGCCACACCCACCCTTACCCTCCTACCTGCACGACATCCACTTTTATCATTTCAGTTGCGTTGGCGCGCGCTTTGCTGCAAAATGTTGGGGATTCCCTTACGTAATCCCCAAGCGCACACAAAAGGCAAACAAACAGACACACACACACAGAGAGAGAGAGAGAGAGAGAGAGACTGAGTTCGCTGGCAAAGAGAATCAACAAACAAAAACAGAAAGAAAACCAGCTGCCTGGCCCCATGTAATGGCCTGAAAATCAAGCTCACCCAGCGTCATGAACTTTTGGCGTTCACCCACACAAAACTTGTTGTTGTTGTTGTTGTTGTCAACAAGCAACAGACAGATACTTTGCGTCACTTGCTCGGTCTCTGTTAGACAACTTGCCTGGGCTGCCGCTGTTACTCATGCCACAGTTTGAAATTTATATTAAAAAGACCGCCACAAAGTCAGAAAACTTTGTTGCATTGAGGCGTTCTTAGTATGCCTCACTGCCCACATGCCATCGCACAAAGAGAAACAGATACGAGTACTTGACAACCATGGTAAAGATTCGTAAAGACTTAATCAAAATCAAAAAGAACCTTTTAAGGTTTGTGGGCACAAATTTTGAGCAAAACAGCAAAAATAAAGACTCTCTAAGACTCGATTACGCACACTGCACTTGTTTTGCCGTCTGCATGTGCGCCTAGCTGGCGTTTTAAGACACTTTGAAGCGAGGCAAAGTGCGTATCGAAACGAGGCAATATTTAATTTCTCAAAAAATGTAACTCAAAGTAATTGGAGCACCTCGAACGGGTTCGAAATAATGTTTGGTTCACAAATCTACTTAAGAATTTGATTAGTTTTGTCTAAGTATGTCTGAAAAAGGGACCTATGGGGTATTCCATGGACGGAAAACATTTGAAAATCCTCGGAACATTAAGAGATGAACTTATGATCCTAAAATTTAAAAAGATTTTGAAATCAAGAAACGCTTAGACCTTGACTGAAGTCCTAAGAATGATATTTTTGAAATACTAAGCCTCAGCATTTTGCTTTGAATTTTATGATTCTTTGGCAAAATGTAAGGTGGCTTTCTTATTTACCTCAGATTGTAATTAAGAATTCGTTTTATTGTTTAAAGTGTATATATTTTTAAACATAATTTGTTAGTATACAATAGCAGATAGTTTCCGTTTAAAATCTATATGAGTTACAGTTTCTTCCCAAGATGTCGGATCTTATTTCTTTTAGAATGGGGACTTCCCAAAAAATGACACATCCTCTTGTCACTGTTACAAATTGTACAGTTTGTTTCGTGCTCCGAGTTGGGGAAAACAGCCTGATACACTCGTCCTGAAGTAATATATTTTTAATCGTCTCTTGACTGTGAGCATCATTAAAGTAGTTTCGGCTTGCTAAGTTTAGCTCCAATTTTTGTATATCAACCTTGATGTACTTGCTTCCGTTTCAGCTCTCCATTTGTTTCTATGCGATTGATCAATTTTAATTATAATCCTGTTCCTCCATTCACCAATTCCGTGGGTACTTGATAGGTCCAGTGTTTCGTTGTGCTCTGTTGCTAAAGCCGTCCAGCCCTCAAAGCATTGTTTTCGTTGGTTTAAAAGGGAGTGTAGCGACTATATTCGGAATGCGGTAGCTTGGCATGCTGAGTGCTTTTATTATAAAGTTGACATTGGTGTCGAGTGTGTATGTGTAGAGCGGTGACAGTCCAGTTTCCAGCATCAAGATACGATTAGGGATATATTGTGGGAGTCGAAATATTTTTTTAACAAAAAATCGTAAGAGTTTTTCAACCTCTTCGTATTCTACGTCCCCCCAGACTTGGCTTGCATAGCACATTACAGCTCTCGCCGTGGCCTGAAAAGTCTGTACTTTATGCTGTGTTTTATATCTTTTCTGCATAAAAAGGACTTCCATGTGCAGTTTATTGCTACCTTCGCCTGCGCTAGTCTTTCTTAAGGTGTTTTTTGAAGTTAACATTGTACGTGATAAGAACTCCCAGATATTTGTACTCCTTGACTACTTCTAGCCGCTCGTCCTAAAAAACCATTTTTCATTTCTGGCAAGTCTTCTCCAATGCTTCTTAAATACTAGCACTTTGACTTCGATATGTTAATTGTCAAGGCCCAAGCATTACAATAGCTCTGTATTGCGTTAATCATATTTTGAAGCGAGCTTGGAGACTCCGCCATAACGACAATGTCATCTGCGTACATCAGAGCCTTTATTTTAAAGTTGTTGAAGATGATGCCGCCGGTAAATTTTCTGTGAGATCATCAAGTATAACGCGAACAGTAAGGGGCTCAATAAACAACCTTGCTTTACCCCCGATTCCGTGCTGAACGCTGGAGAGATAGTATTGCCATCCCATACCGAGGCAGTGTTGCCGGTATACAGACTTTGCAACAGAGTTCTCATTTTCGAAGACATTACCATGTTGCTGAGTTTGTAGAATAAAAGAGAGTTCTATCTATTGAGTCAAACGCAGCTTTGAAATCGATGAAGAAGGCGTATAATGCTACGCTGTCAATGTAGGTGCGGGCGATACTGCTCAGGCAAATATGTTGTCGGCTGTCGAATATCCTTTGCGAAAACCAGCTTGGAATTCGCTCCGAAGGCTTTCCCTTTCCACCCAAGATGTAAGTCTGCGAAGAAGAATTCCAGCGAACGTTTTGGCGATTGCATTTTGAAAGGATATACTCTGTAGTTTGCGGGATCACTGGAGTCACCTTTTTTGTGGATAGGGAATATTATAGCGCTCTTAAAATTTTCGGGAGTCTCACCAGTTGTAAGAATCCAGTTGAAAGAAACCCTTAGTTTTTCGAGAACCTTTTAGATGCAAATGCTATAGACTCAGAGAATTCTATCATCCCTGGGGCTGTAGTTTAAGCTCGCCGATTATTGCTGACTTCTTGTATGGTTATGTCTTCGTCTAGGTCTGTATTTATAATAATATTATTAGGATAGGTTTTTCTGATATTGCTTTCAAACTTAACAAACGCAACTGGCGTCACTTAGACGCACCGACACGTGCGACTGCCTTGCCTCCAAGTAAGTTAAGACCACAAGCAGACGGCGCAGCAAGTGCAGTATTAGGATGGGTTTTTCTCTTATTGCTTTCAAACTCAAAAATTTCGTGTCCACCGCTGAGCTACCTAAGCTATGCCTTTTTGCCTAGCAAGCGCAACATGTTCAAAGCTTTTCCGTCTCACTTGGCTACGCCTTGACTTGGTTTTTTTTCGGTTTTGAGGGGAAGAAAACAAACACTTAAGCTGACTTTGGGCTTTGCTTTGCTTTTGACTTTGTTGCTGTCTCTGCTTGTCGTTCTGTGTCACTGACTACCACAGAATTAGACTTTGACTCTCCCTTTAGGATTTTCCACGTGGCATGCCATTGTAAAGATAATTTATGTTTGAGTGGGAACTCACTCGCCATTCCTTTGTTTCAAGTTATTTTTATTTGCTAACTTTTTCTAGGCTTTGTGCCTGTGTTTCCTTTGCCAAGTTTTCATTTTCGCATTCCATTCCATTTCCATTTCAATATGAAAGCCTTTTAGTTGTTGTGTGATTCACTTGGTAGTTTCTGGAAGGGTGCACTTTTGAGGGGTGTGTCAGTTTTAAATAAGTCATTTTGACCCTTTTGCCATAAACTAGAAATAAACCAAGTGCACAGAAAAATACTCAACTTTAGTATCCCTTTTAAGCAACTGTTGTAAACAGCCACGCCCAACAAAAATTTACAACCCGAATGGAATGCTTTCTCTTTATTCACCACCCACTGAAAAAGGTCATGGCAGAGTCTTAAAAGTGGCAATCCAAAAAAAGTAAATAAAATCCCGTCCTCCCCATACCTGTAGGTGAAACAGAAATATATATGTGTGTATATAACACAGAACAAAACAGAACAAAACAAAAAAAAAAGAAGGAAAACGAATAATAAAACCCCAGAAATTAAGGGAAAAGTTGGCAGCGGAAAAGCCAGGCAATGTGTAAAAGTACATGTGTAAGTGTAAGTGTTAGTGTGTGTGTGTGTGTGTGCGTGTGAGCCACCCACTTGCACGGCAAGTCTATGAAAGCAGAGGGCTTCCCCAAATGATAAAGTTTTATTTGCTTTTGCGGGCTCACATTAAATTTTGTGGGCCAGCAGCGAGGCCGAGGACCAGGGCAGCGCCACAATGATGATGACGTTGTCGCCTTCATCATCAGTCAGTTAAGGCAGAAAACCCCAAGCATTAAACCAAGTCAACCACCCACAGCAACAGCATGAGGTATTTGTTCAAACGTGGCTGGAGGGTTCGACCATTTGAAGTACCCTAAAAATTATAATTCATATTTTTTCATTCAAATAAAATTTAGAATAAAACGTGCACTTAAACATCAAACGAACTAAAATGATCACTGCCTGCAAGTAATCCTCCGATGATCACTGGGTGGCCTGCAATTTAATTATATCCCGATAAGCATCTTACAAATGAGCGAAAAAGAATGACAATGACAAGTAAAAAGTATAAAAATATCAATTTGGTCCCGGCGCTTGTTAAAAAGTTTTATTTGGGTGCAAAACAAGCACGTCCGTTCACATAAAAAAAGACTTAACTCATACAGTAAGAAGAACTGATGATGAAATACCAAAAGTTTCGGGTTCATAAAGAAATGCTGGATTACTCTACGTTAGCTTGATTTCCGCACTATTTTTAACGGACTTTTATTAATGTTTACGTTAAGATAAGATGAGCATCTTTTGCTCTGTAATCAATAAGGCAAACGCAATTTTGTTGTTATATTGACTCTAGATTTGAGCTAGAAACTTATTAAAGACTGACTTCCCAAACTGGTTTTGCCCTTTATGGAAAAAAGTTTAATTATTTTCTTCAGCTATAAAAACAGCGATTGTTTATGCAGTTTACACCGACACGAGCCAAACTGTTATCAACGCTTGTGCCAAGAGAGCAAATAGCTCTTCAGTCGCTGGAGAATGGTCGATGAAGATGGTCAGAGATGGCACTATTTGACATCGGTGCTGAATTTAGTAAAGACGAGAATCTAAACTTAGATTTGATTTGGATCCGATTTCTCTTCTTCCAGACAGCTGCTATGTGTCGGATAAGCTCACAATTTATTCCGCTATTTGTGAGATTATGTATAAGATGACAAATCGGCCCTTAGTATGAGTTAGCTTTATTGTGATTAAAGACTTAAACAAATGTCTTCCGATAGGTTATACCATTTAATGAGCACGTTTATGGTTTTGAATTTTTTTTAAACACTCTTGCGAGCGTTCCTGCTTTTATTCTAAATATTTCATTCCTTAAATCTAACTTAGCTAACTACATACAAAAACCTGTTCAGAAAATATGTTACCTTCAACTTAAAATATGGACAAGATGATCAAATGTTCTACATGCTTGTTCTTCTCAATCGGATAATTTTTGCTTTAAACAACAACCAAAACCGCATTTTAACAGAGCGATATTCAAAAGAGAGAGAGCGTGTGAGAGCGAGTTGGCTCTTTTTTTGATCTCTCTTTTGTCATTTCAACATAGCATAAGTAGCCCTCTTGACGTGAATCTGCAAAACTGTACAACGGCTGAATGTGCTGGCGCGCCATTCCATCCGTTAACTGCGTAAGGTACCGGGTTCAATACCCAGTCAAGCCCAAACAAATTTTTCTATGTTTTTCTAAAAACCTTAAATGAAACAAGTCGGGAATAGTGGGTCGTTCAAACGATGTTTCTGATTCCTGTATAAAAAGAGGTATGTCCCCGTTTCTTATTCCCCCAAGTTCAATCATATTTTTGTCCCTGTTGAGTTAAAAATGTTTTTGAAAACGGAACAATATTAACTTTAGAACATGATGTTCTCAAAAATGGAACAATTTCAACTCAATTTGAGTTTTTGCGCTGTCAAAAAATTGTTCTTCAAGTGAGAAAACCCGTTCATGCACTGTTTTTGGTAACGTTTGGTGCTCGTTTTGAGTCCAATGTTCTCGGTTTCTACCCTCTGTGTAGTGTATCTGCAAGTGGTTCCTACCGGAAGGAGCTTGTACATAAATTTATTATTAATGCCAAAAAGAGACATGTTTATGGAAGAATTTGTCTTGTAAATATGACATTAAATGGCATTAAATGTTCAAGTTTTGAAAGATACCGTCCCGATTTCGACTACAATATAAATTGAAATTGAAAGGCTGCGCGCGCAATTTTATGTTGCATACTCATAGCTTAATGGTTTTTCTACACTTCCAATATGTTCTTCTCTTATGTTTACTATTTGTGACCAGTGTGACCATTCAATTTGTTCGATAAGGCATATTTCGATAAATAGTTTAAATTGCTCTGCGGAAAACTTGCTGAGGCAAGTCGAGAGCCGAAATATATTGAGATTAATGCCTCAAATCCCGTCCCGTCTCTATCCTATAATTATACACTTGAAAAGTGTATTATAATTTTGCCCAGAAATAGTATATATATTCTTGATCAGCATGACGAGCTGAGTCGATTAAGGGTTTTCCCCCCCCCTTTTGGGGCCGGCCCGTCCCCCTCCGTCTGTCCGTCTGTCTGTTTCTACGCGAACTAGTCCCTCAGTTTTGGAGCTATCGATCTGAAACTTTGCACAGAGTCTTCTTTTTTACTGCACGCTGCTAATATGTCGGAACCGACCGGATCGGATGACTACTTCTTAGGCTGCCATACAAATGTTCGTTCGAAAAATGATTTTAGTAAGAAAAACTGTTTTGTTCTCAATATTACTGCTCTCAAACACGGTCATGGCTAATATTTAATGTTTTTAAGCTGATCTTAAGTTTGGTCGAAGTTTGGTCGAAGTCGCTAACCGTTGAGACAAGCTATTTCAAGGAAAAATAAAACTTCGGTACAGACGAAGTTAGCTTTGTCCTTTCTCGTTTTTATTTCAATTAAATTTGTTTCAATATGGGTCATTCCATAGAACAGTTGTTTTTATTTTCTTTTAAAAAAAAAAAAAAAAGTTTGATTGTATCAAATTGATGGCTGGTGAATAGGATTTTACTGTAGCCACTCAATATAAGTTTAGCAAATTTATAAAATTTTATAATATTGAAATAATTGTTGCTAAAATTATTTATAATTTTTTTTTTAACACCAACAATGATATAGCTTTAAGCATAAACAATTAGCCCTAAACGCAACCAATAGAGAAACTTATAGTTAAAGTTAAGAATTTTTGGAAGTTAAACAAAAAAAAAGTTGCCCTTAAAGAATGCGTTAGCACTCCGGTCAGTTTCAAAGCTCTAGGATGGAAACTTGGAGCGGGGCTTTTAGGATGCAGTTTTAAAAAAAATGAGACGTGCTCATATAGCGCCATACGAATGCTATGATTAATTGCATTTTGTTGTGGATTAGGTGACCAGAGTTTTGAAAGTATATTATACCACAACCAAATCAGCATTTCTGCAGCTATATGATATAGATGTCCGGATCTGTGTGATGTTGGCAATTTTGAAAAAGCGATAAATATAAAGCACAATTGCCAAGTTTCAATCACATGACTTTAAAACGATACGAGAATTTTTATTTAAGGGCATCTTTTTATTTGTTTATAACTTCAAAAATCAAACTTTTAAACCATAAAAGTCTCCATCTTTTGAAAAACAAAATTAAAATTAGGGCAATAAAGTGTTTATCCAAAGAAGCTATATCATGGTGGTGAACACTTAGAAAAAATTATAAATAATTTTAGCAAACAATATTATTAAATAATTTAAAAATCTATGAAATTATAATTTGAGTAGATACAGTAGAAATACTTTTACCAATATCCATTTAAGACACGGTATGAATGGTATGCGAATTTATTTTCGGTTTTTTTATTAAATGAAAAAAAAAAATTTTAACTGTTCGTTTATAAAGAATTATCCATATATATATATACACCATAGCTCGTAAATAACTCTGAACCAAATGTTCGGTTTGCTCTGCTCACGTCACTGAACAAAACAAAAAACGCGCTCGGGCTACCCTTAACCGAATTGAAGCTGCAATTTCGCTCACTGCTCGGTGGCTGTGGTTGAACATGTAGCACTGATCAGTCTGAGAGCAACCCCATACCAGGCCCAAGGCAGGTTATTTTTATCGGTTTGCAGACTCAAGAGAACGCTAGAGATAAGCATAAACAGAGAGCGAGTCATCGTGAGAAAGAACGAGAGAAGTCATATAGTTTTTCGCATACATTCATATTGTTAGCCGAGCCTAAGCAGTCAGCGTACACACCAATGCATACATACGAAGACCTTTTAAATGCGTGAATTTTGCCAAAAGGGCCCGAGATAGACCTGACAGAAAAATAATAAAAATATGTGTTTCTTTCCTCTCACAACCAGAGAGAGGCAGAGAGCGAAGTTAAAGGTTGCTTTGCGACCTCTATTCAATGTGATTGAGCAAGAGCGGTTGTTGTCTGAAACAGGCAAACGGGGGACCGATTTTTGCGACCTCTGATATACACTAAAATACCCCATTGTAAAATTTGAGTTAAGACTCATACTCAAGCAGAATCGAAATTTAGGTTAGGATAGGTTGCAATGATAGAAATGGGAAGATTCAATTTCAACACTTAGTCCATCCCGTTGTGGTACGGTTTAACCCTTTAACCCTATAAAAGTTGTAAAAAGGCAACACCTATTTCAAAAATGTCTGACAAATCGTTTAGCGAAGGGTGACTCAAAACTGCTAGTTGCCTTCGGCTGAGACAAAAGAGGTGCAGTGCACTCTCTTCTTCATCCATTAAATTGCAGCCTCTACAGAAGTCATTGTGTCTGACGCTAAGGCTAATTCGGCAATGTCCAGTAAGGGCTCCTACTATTAGGAATCGGATC
The DNA here is from genome assembly GCA_018904235.1 of Lordiphosa stackelbergi. Lineage (NCBI taxonomy): Eukaryota > Metazoa > Arthropoda > Insecta > Diptera > Drosophilidae > Lordiphosa > Lordiphosa stackelbergi. The sequence goes on along the minus strand of JAEIFU010001575.1, from coordinate 25,127 downwards.
TAAGAAAGTTCAAAATGTTTTTATTTCGAATCTACGAATATAACCAGATTTCTTATGTTCCTCTGAACCGTAGTGAACATTTCTTCCAGCAGGGGAGACCGGTAAGCCATGTTTTTACTTTTGTGAAGAACTTTCCTTAGAGATTTGAAAACACGAAGAAGTTTTCCCCAATTATTTCAATCTCGAACCGTTTTTAGGCCTCCCAACCAATTGTAAACAAACATTTTATTTAAAAATTTATTTTTCAAATTCTTCTTTTGGTTAATTATAATTTTATTAGAAATTATGGGAATAATACAAGAATGATTTCTTATTTTTAAGGGGTAGAGAAGTTATTTCTATAACTCTGGTACACTTACCTCATTTACTACCAATCACAGGGTATCAAAAGTTTAACACAAATTGGTAGGCAACTGTAGGAAGCGAAAGCCTGCACTCTCTCACACCTCCAACAGTATGGGGAGTGCGCCTTGTGGGCTGTGGAAAATGTGAGATGTTGTTATTGTTGGGGCAGAAACCAGCAATGACGGCAACGACCGTGAAAGGCCATTTGCCTTCACTCGCTCTCGCTCTCTCTCTTTCTATCTCTCTCTGTCTTTCTCCTAATGTATGTGTATTTGTGTGAGGCCAGGATAACCTAATACAAAATATTTTTTTTTGTGGCCTGAGGACGTGCCGGGTTTTTTTTTCTCTTTGTATCTTTAAACAGGGCAAGTGGTCTTTTTGCTATATTTAGTACGTGTTTCCTTAACCCAGAATTTTTGCAAATTTCACTCAAATTGATTAGAAGAATCCATTATTGAATTTCATTAAATATTTGCAACTAATGTCGAAACTGTTTTGTTTCATTTATATTTTTGTTCATTGATAACCTTTTTGCTGCCACAGAGTTCAATGCTAAAAGCGGTCAATGCGTTGTGTTGATTTCCATTTCAAAGCATTTTGAAAGCTCATTGAACATAAATTCTGATGATTATTTCAAACTGATAAGTGGCGCATACAAAAATTTCTATAAAATGCCCAAGTAGTAAAACAATTTCTCAAATTGAAATGAATTCGTATGTGGCGTCACTCAGTCGCCCCAAGTGTCACACAGATACCAATACTTTATTTTTTTTTTCGAAATTTATTTCGGTTTCGTTTTTTTTTTTTTTTTTTGTTGTCTACGCAAAGAGCGCCAAAGAACAGAAAACGTGTTGAATAGGCTTACAAAAATAACAACAAAAATAACAAAATATATGCAGAGTCAGAGTCGAAGCAACAAGCAAAGGCAACAGCAAAAGCAAAAGGCAGGCATCACGTCATACCGGTTTCTGCTTAATTCAACGTCGTCAGCTCAACTTGGCCAACCGAAAATATGGGGGAAGCTCAGCAAAAGAATAAATATCAAAACAACAAAAAGAAGTAGAGCTAAAAACGAAGTTTAGATACTCTTGAAGCAATTTCTAAAAAGAAAATTATTTGGCAAATAACAACAACTGCGGTTCCATAAGTAACAAAATTTTAAAGTCACGTAGACATCGGCTTAATTTAGTTACCCAAACATCTTTTCAAAAATGATATTACCCTTTCGGCTTAGAGTATAACCAAAACCATAGTCCAAGACCACAAGAGACAAACACGCGCGCGCGCTCGCACACACACATACAAACTCTGAGCTGGAACCGGGGGGAAGAGACCCTCTCAGACCTGACCAGTTCAGTTTTTTACAATGCACTAATAAAACCACAAAATTCTTGCACCAAACCCATGGCTGTAACCTGTTCCAGTTGTGTATGAAAAGTATATTAAAATCATTTCTCAGAGCTGCTGCGTTTGCTCTTGCTGCCAGCCAGTCTCGGGCCGCACCCACACCACAAATATTGGCACAGAATCGCGCTTGAGTGACAGCCTGGCCAGAGTTCCATTGTTGAATGATGATGATGATTCACCTGTCAGTATGCCAAGTGTTTTATATAGTATGTGTTTCTATTGCCTATCGGTGACTCTGGGGCTGTTTGCAAACAAGTTTTATGCCCAGCTCTATCTTACTCACCTCACACACAACAGGCACAGAACTTGAACTTATCTGGCGAAATTTCTGGGAATTTCATTTGCCTGTTTGTGATTAATCGTGGTAATCAATAAATTATCAACACATATCAATATAATTTGTAGCTGGCAAAAGCTTTTTAGAGGAGGAAACTTGTAATCAAAATGGAAATACTTGAAACGAAATCAGCTTAAAGTGGCATACGAAATTGCCCTAACGATGGCAGGTGTCGTAGGAATTCTTTAAGCGAATTCCTGAATTTACAAATTTGACAACAAAAAGAATGTGCTGTCAAGTTAAATAACTAAGATTTGCCAGCACTTGATCAATACATGTAAAAAATAATCAACTAAAAGTTTCTTAAGAAACTGCCCTAGCGATGTCAGGTTAATTTAGATGGATTTTCTTAGGAATTTTAATTTTTTTTAGAGAGAGAATTAGGATCTGGCAGCACTTGATTAATGGAAATACTTGGTTTTGGTTTTATTCGGATATGTCACTCTAATTTCTTGCAAGCAAATTAAAAACCGGAACTAAACTCGGTGTCCCAGAAATCTCTTACGGTTGTTTTCAAATCTCTCGTGTTTTGTTAGAAGATTTGGAAAAATTCATCTTCCAAATAATTTTGATAAGCAAAATTAATTTTGGAAATGTAAACCACATTATTTTTTTGGCTAGGTTGCATCAAATGAATTAAATATTTAATTTGTTTTATTTTCGCAAATCCAAATGAATGCTCCAATCTCCAATCACAGATCCAGTTCATCTAACTAGTTCACACATCACTAATAACTATCGATGCTCTATATTCCCGCCTTTTTATGTATCTTACATCTCTAGCTCACACACACACACTGTCTTATCTCTCTGCCTTTCTGTGACACTCATTCTTACCGGCAGCACGCCGCCTCCCATAAACCGAACTTAAACCTAATCTGTGTTTTAAACTAAATAGTTAACGTGGCGTAGCCACAGTTAAGATCCATTAAATCTGTGACTATTTTTTCAGAATATGACTTAAATTTGAATGTTGATTTTAAAATTTATCATAAAACATATAAAACAATCAAATAATTTCAATACACAATCAAATAAGGCCCTCTTCCAGTTTGAAAAGCGTTTTTCACAGTTTTTTAAAAAATCATAGAGAGAAATCTGTAAAGATTTTTCACTTCTTGTTTTTATAACTTGAAAAGTGTATTATAATTTTGCAGAAGTTTGCAACGCATAGAAGGAATCATCTCGACCACAAGTATTATCTTGATAGCATGACGAGCTGAGTCGATTAAGCTTTGTCCGTCGTCTGTCCGTCGTCCTTCCGTGTCCGTGTCGTTGTCTGTTTCTACGCGAACTAGTCCCTCAGTTTTGGAGCTATCGAGCTGAAACTTTCGTCTTTTTACTGCGCTGCTAATATGCGGAACCGACCGGATCGGATGACTACTTCTGTAGCTGCCATACAAATGTTCGTTCGGAAATGGTTTTTAGTAAGAAAAACTGTTTTGTTCATTTACTGCTTTCAAACACGGTCATGGGTAATATGTAATGTTTTTTAAGCTGATCGCGAAGTTTGGTCGAAGTCTCTAACCGTTGAGACAAGCTATTTCAAGTGTATCAAAACTTCGGTACAGACGAAGTTAGCTTTGCCTTTCTCTTTTTTGCCATTTTTGTAGACTTAAAGAAAAAAAACTTTTCGATGCGAGGGTCGTTTAAGAATTTCTCGGTCTTCTAAAAAAGGTGTCCCAACTGTGACACTGATTCCGGGAACCTGAGTTATGTCGAACAAAATGGGTAAATAAGTCAAAAGGTCTGTCTCAAGCTCCAAAACAATTTTTTTGAGAAAAATTTGACAAAACTGCAACCGCTTAAAAACGAAATTTCGATTTTGGACCTTTTTTGTCTATTATAAAAAATACTAAGTCCCAACATAACCAAAGTTGGAAGTTCAGACAGCTGCCACATTAATTCTGCGTCGATTAAATCTTCTTTCATTAAAATCGGTTCAGTATAACCTGGGGAAAAAGTGTCTTAAACAGTTTGGAGGAGAAGGCTTTTCGTACATTTTTCAAGGAGTCGTCAAAAGATGATTTGTATGATAATATTTGACAAGGCCTTATAAAGGATTAACCGGTTCCGAAACCGCCCGGAGAGTCGGAGACGAAATAAAAAAAAAAAAAAAAAAATTAAGAACGGAGCCGAGCAGAACCGAGGAAAATACCATCAATTCACAGATTTGAGGAAAACAAAGCTTTTTGGAGTCATGTTTGAGATGAAATTAATATTAGTTGTTGCGATGTTTATTAGGTTTTGTTAAACGTTTGGAAATAGGATTGCAGGTCATATGGAAGTTTTAACCAAAGCAAGCGGTTCGGGAAACACTAAAACAAGAGATTAACGCTCCAGAAACGTCCAATAATGTTGCATAGCGCGTCCCAACAAAGTCGAAGAGCACCAACCGACGGTATAGATCTTGTCTTATCCGAGGGGGTGAATAAAAAATCTCATGAAACCACACTTAGACCCAGATAAAAAAGGATTGTAAGAAGCCAGCGCAATAAAGTTATTGGGAACCATTGTGATTCTACAATTTGACAAGGATAAGTCAAAAAAGTTCCCAGTTCACAGGGCCCGACCGAACCTGAACGGGAGCAAAAACAAGGAGTAAATTTTTTCTAGCTGCAATAAATTGCTATGCCATTTTCCAACATTTGTAAGCCTGGGAATAAAAACAGATTACAAAGAAACGTTTTGCTTCATGGTATAATATTTAAAAGGAACTAATAAATAAATACTTAAAAATACTTTTTAACCCCATCGACAATTGTGTAAGTAATCGTCATAGTAATTAGTACTTCCAAGGTGGAAGTTCCAACAAAGTCCTTTACTTCTAGCACTAAGAAGAAATATCACATTAATAAATAAATAAGGGCCGAATTGGGTACACACACATACACCGAAGATATGCAAAGCCTGCTTAATGATAGAACCTGGAGGTTCTTAAAACAACTGTACAGTTGACCATCCTTCTTTGTGTCGTGTGTCTGTCTAGTTTAAAAAGTCTAAATAAATAGACTTAACGGTTGCGCAGTCGACACCGCTTCTGACAGAAATCAGCTGTTCGCTGTCACTTACGCCCGTCTCGTTCTAACTGCGATTTTCCTACGGACAATAAGAATCTCAATGCGGACTATCGTTTATCACCACTCCAGAACGAGAGGCAGTGTACATTTTATCTCTAATACTCATTGGTCCATGATTTATTGACCTGGAGCCTGCTAAAACGTTCGATGATCCAAGTTCGAATATTATATTATCAAGCCTCAAGGGCCGATTTCTCATCTTCTACATTCATGTCACATAAACTTACTTAGATCTGACACATAGCAGCTATCTGGAAGAAGGGAAATTGGCACTAAGTTTGATTCAATTTTTGTACATGTTTGCTGAATTAGCGAAGAACAAAATTACTCCTGAACCCCGGTTTGAACCCGAAGTATTTTCAACTATTTTATAAAACCGATCGATGAACCAATACAAAAAATTTTAGCGTGCTCGAACCCAGGAGTGAACCCCTCCCGATTTTTAGGAGGTTTGTGTCAACGATTAGAGCCCCGTATAGGACGCCTTTCTCTGGCTTCTTTTAAGGATTTAATATCGACATCAAATAACTTTTGACAATATTTTTATGAATACTGATTTTGGTTTCGGCCACAATAAGGAAGGTTACCTGAGGACATTGTCTTGGATATTAGTAATATCAGTAGTATTAGGCAATGTTATAAGTCAACGAGAGAGCGGAGCACGAAGTCACTGTTTAGTCACTGTTTAATCACTGTTTAGACACTGTTCAGTCATTGTTAAGTCACTGTTTAGTCACTGTTAAGTCACTGTTTAGTATCTGTTTAGTCATTGTTTAGACACTGTTCAGTCATTTCTAAGTCACTGTTAAGTCACTGTTTAGTCCATGTTTAGTCACTGTTAAACTCTCTTCCCGCCCTCGCACCCTCCCACTTCACACCCACAAACACAAAACTTACCTGTGACTTAACCTGCTGCTACTTCAAATGGTAAAAGCGGTTGACTTTGCAAATACAAAATGCAAGGACAAGGCGTAGCCAATGGAATCTGTAGCAAAGACAAAAGTTTTCTAATTTTAGTCCGTAAAAGAGCTTCGCTCTAAAAAGTTCTCCAAAACCTGAATCGGAGCCGAACTCGCAATTTTTTTAATAAAAAGCGTAGATTTTTTCCCATATTGTCACCATAACATTGGGTTCAGTGCTGCCTAAAACCGATCCGTAGAACAAACAAAATAACTTTTAGAACAATCTCAGCAATTCAGCTAACTTGGCAGCGTAGTTGTTGATGCAAGCTTTCAAAAAGCTAAAGATGAATTTAAGATGCTGTCAGGCTGTTAAAGTCGACCGAAATGCCAGTACTCCTATACGGTTCCCTTAAAAGAAAAATTGCAACTTCCATATTGTCAACATTTGTAAACCGATGAATACGGAATTCCGAGCTACTCTAACAAGCAAGTGTCGAAATGGAGCTACACCTCGAAAAAGTGAGAACAACATCGCTAGCAAGGCCATGAAATGGCACGGGTAGACCCAAAGAATCTCAAGAGCGACTGTCGCTATAGAAGCGGAAAGCATCGGGATAAGCCACAACTAATATGTAGTGAGATGGTTGGAAGAGAGGAGAGGTTGATGCCCTAAGTCCCACTAGATCTATTGGATGATTTTGGTATCCATTTGGGCTGTAAAGTTTTATGTTAATGTTAAATTGATCTTAAATTATCATCCAATGCAGCTGAAATCTTAATATTATATGATAAAACTCTGCATTGTTTTTCTGTGTAAAAGAGAAGAATACTTTTTTTGACCAAAATTGAGCAATTTTGTGTACAGCATAAAGTGTATTTAAATAAATAACAATTTCGCAGAATATCCAAAGTGATTTCCGATAAAAAGTTAAGTGGCCCAAAAAAAAGGGCCAAAACACAAAAAAACAGGTTCAACTCTACTCTCATAAACAACAAAGTAAGAACCGTGTTCCCTCAACTCAAGCATAAGTGTATCATAAATATGAATAGTATGTGGCACACGCACACACACACACACACGCCCAAACATCAGGTAGTGGCTTTACCACTCAACGCCTAAAAGCGCAAAACAATAAACAGAGACCCACAGATTCGAGACCTGGAGACAGGTTAACCGGCTGGTTTCATTTTGGACGCAATCTTTTGCTTGCACAAAGGATTAAAAGCCAAGACAATACCCAGAATAAAAAGGCCTTTAAGTGAGTAGTGGAGCAGGGGGCTGGGTCCACAACTCAAGTTCAAATTCGAGCATCACATAACGATGTGTAATAATAAACACAATGCATATATATGCTCTGTCCCTGTCCCGGCCTGATCTCGTGTGTAAGAAGTGTGTGTGTGTGTGTGTTTGGAAGACCCAGGCAGACTCAAAGAGCAAGAGCATGTCGACTGTCTGGCACTCCAACTGGCGACGTCTGTGTCGTCTTGCTGTCTGGCGACGGCGGTATTTTCAAAGTAAAACATTTTCAACTTCAATTCACATGCGATTGCCTGAAAATTGGTGGAAAAAAGCGTTCAAGAAACCTTTGAATGGACTTGCTTCGTTTCTTGATTCTGATATGTTTATAGAAGGTGGACGATATAATTTACAAAAAATGGCGAGTCGCTTAGAGCTCTACAAGCCTTCGAGAGTACAAATTTATATACTAAATCAAGAATATCATTTTGAAATCAATATAAATCAAGGGAAAACATGAAAAAGTTGGAAAGAATTCAAGATGACTGCATATTGCCAGTGTACTGTGTTCTGTGTACTAGCTATGTGATGCAGCAGGAGCTCAGCAGCATTGTCGAAAGCTGCCTCATTATTAGATCAACATGTGGGAAGAAGTGGAGAATAAATTGGAATCACATGATGAAGTCAAGTGCAATCTAAAAAGGAAAATGACAACAATTGCCACTCCGAAAAGAGGGAGCTTGATCGACTCACTTCTTATGTTATTGGGTAGCCCCCCCTGATGAAGGCGCAAAATGCGACCGAAACGCGTAGGAAAACAATTTAAAATAAAATGAAGTTTTATTTTGCATGAGGAATGACGGCCAACACAACTATCAAAATTTTCAGTAAATTGGCCCAAACGAAATACGAACGAATAACGAATAAGAGACTATTTTTGAAACTAATTTTAAATTTGCTATAAAAAGCAGAGCTCACAGACTGTGGTCAACCAGTTTTTTCTATGCTGTCTGCTTACCGAAAAGACAGGGACCAATTAAACAGACTCGCTTATCTTGTAAAAAAATAAATTTTTTTTTTATGAATGTTCTTTATGAGAGAAACAAACGGTGCTAATTAAGATAACAGCTTGTTAGAGATAACTTCGTTGGTTTCAGCAGCTGAGCATAAGCATCTAAGCAAAGTGTCTTTTTTGTTGTTGTTGCACAAAGTTTTAATACATTAAAGCGCCAGTAAAGCGTAGAAGAGAGGAAGGGAAACCAAATAGCACACAAGCACGCATACACACTTGCTGTTTACTGAGGCAAACGCACACAACACACATACAAAACAAAAAAAAAATTTTCGTAATTTCCCGCCCAGAAAAATACAAAAAAAACAAATACACAAAGTTATTGTTATTAGAGCAAAAAGAAAAGTTGAGAAAAACAGAGAGGTAAAATATCATTTCATTTCGCTTTCTTATCTTGTCTGTAAAAAGGACCACTTTCTGTGAGCTCCGATAGAAAGTGTAGCGAATCGATCATAAAGCAAGAGAGATGAGCCTGCACGTCTGATATTCACCATCACCAGCATCATCAGAAAAATGGTTCTTTCATACGGAGGCTGTTCAAGTTGTTTCGGAATTTAAATACCTTGGAGTCGTGTTAGCACCCGCTATGAGCTTTAAAAACATGTGGATGCCAGGTTAAAAGAAGCAAAAAGAAGCATAAACACCGTATGGGGTAAATTCTTAGGAAGCGATGACCTGAACCTTAGCGCAAAATGGAATGTGTTCAATGCCATAAGTAGAGCCGTTCTCTGTTATGGGGCTCAAGTTTGGCGAGGTGAGGTAAGCGAAGAAGAGGTATTTCATAAAACGAATTCTTAAGTTGCTGGAAAATACGCCAATCTACCTATTAGCGATTGATGCAGGCCTAGAAAACGGACATATTTATAGCCTAAATCAGCACCTAAAATATATAGCGAGAACTCTTTTCGAGTACAACAGCACCAGATTGCCGCATATTTTGTCTCGGTATATGCTCCGAACGGGATTGGATGGTACGCGACGCTTAGAAGGAAACTCGAGGATCATAACATCACCCTTAGTGGAAATGCAACGCACTCGGAATGGATTTTAGGTAGTGTATCTTTACTCACAGCCTCACAGAAGAAACTAAGAAGGAACATGTGAACATGGCCAGATCGAGCGAAGTTCGCATATTCAAGAACTTAAACTATGCGGTAGGGGCTGAGTTCTGCACTAACGGCTCCACACAGAGGACTATTACATGGATCCTAAAGGCGAGAGGCGATATGCGGTAAAAAACCCAAAAAACAAGTAAACGGTGGATTGTGCTCGCTTTGCAACTGGAAGGAGATAGAGGACATGCATCATTTTATCGGAAGATGCCCTATTTTGAAAGAGTTCCGATGTCAATATTTTAAGAAGGAACTGCTTGAGGCAGAGGAGGTCGTTTTTACTTTTATAGTTTTAAGAGCCGTGGACCAAAGCTATCTTGCGCGAGCGGGGAAGGCAGGTGGTACTCTGAAGGGTAAGTCTTCCCGGCTCACTAGGATTAACATAAATGCTATGTATAATTTTTCGATTAAGGCTAACGGCAATTAAGCCATGCCTAAATATGCAAAATGTTCTTATTTTATTTTATTAATAATAATAATAATAAAGAAAGAACCACTACTACTACTACTAGATATGCACCAGAGCAAAGTAATGCTGTCTGCTTCATGGAATTGTAAAGGAATCTTCCTCTTTGAGTTACTGCAAAAGAAGGAAATCATCAATTCAAGTCACCTGTTCTGAATGAAAATTCTTAAAAAGAAGCAGTCCGGTCTTGCCATTTGCACTATGACCACAATCTACCTTATAAATCTTTGATCGGTTGATAACATATGAAGGCACATTCCCCATATATACTTGACGAAAACAAATTATCATTTACTTTGCTCTCTTTACAATTCTTTAAATGGTGAAAATCTTCATTCTGATAGAGCTAACTAGCCCCTCTTATTCCAGGAACACGCTGAACAACTGACGATCAAAAGTGATTGAACAAAATAAAATATTTGACTATGTTGAAAAAGTGTGCCAAATAAAGAGGAGTTTCAACACGTAAAACAAATTGTAAGTCCAGAACATGGCGAATGACTAGCTCCTCTTCCAAAAGCTGATTGATACTTGGTCTCTTTTTAAACATTTTTGGTTTAGACTAAAATGCCAAAAGCCTATCCCACGGAATAGGAACTCATAGTTCTGCCGGCATCGCAGCCGATACACGACGAGTGCTTTCGTCTTTTTCTTTTCTCAAGGGGCATTTGTTCGTTTGCTTGTTGCTCATGTTTGACGTCATGACGTTTACTTCGTGTTTCGCTGCTACGCCCACAAGCGAAAAGCTTGATAATGTGAGTTTGGGCAGCACTGGTTTAGACGCATTCTGCATGCCCGAACAGTGTCAAGTGTGACCCTCCTATTTGGGAGCTTAATGTATTCTTGGGTGCCCTGTCTACTTGTGGTCAAACCAAAAGTGCCCAATTTCATAAGCCCTTGCACTTGTGTTCATACGCAAGCAAATATACCTTTAAACAGCGATTGCCGCTTTACTACTGCTGCCTTGCTTAGATTGCTTTATCATATTTTACGCTTAAATATAAATGTTTTTCAAAAACCAAACTTAATTAAATTCTGAAAATTTCATTAAAATGGTTTTAATATCAAAACTATAATTTCTTAATAGGCAAACTTATTTGCCTCCTCAAACTCAGCGCCTGGCCTGGCTTATCATCAACTTCCCATCGCTGTGGCAACCAAGTTTGTGCAGAAATTTATAGCGTCCTTCGGTATGGGGAAAAGAAAGATTTATTTTTTGATCTGAGTTCACATAAATTACAGCACACACCGAGTACACAGTCAAAGCGAAAGTCCCCGAAAAGGGACTACGTCATAGTCAATAGCAACAGCATCTCTTAAGCTTAAGCACGAGGACAACAACAATGTTTATATTTGTGTGTGTCTGTGTGTGTATATATACATACATACGCAACATTTCATTTATATTTTATGCTTCCTTGAAATGCCAAGTAAAGTATCTGTTGCTCCCAACCATCCTGGGCAACAGCAGCAGCAGCAGCTGCCAACTTTCAAGGCGCAAAATATTCGTCTGTCTGTATGTATGTGTGTCTGCTTGTTTGTGCGACAACAATCCTCAATCAACTTCTTGTACACCTTCTACAACGTATCTTGTATCTGTGAGATACGCACAACACTTGCCTTTGCTTTGGCTTTTCATTTTTCCTTCGTTTTTGCAAACTTTTGGTTCTCTGGTTCTGGTTTTTATTTTTTGCGTTGTTTTGATTGTATCTGCAGCAGCAGCACGAGCAAGAGCAGCCAAACACAAGCAAAACGGGTGGAAGAGTCGGTCTATAAACAGAATTCTAGACATTGGCGCCTCACCGTCGACGTGCTCGATGTTTGTACGTGCCGTTTGTGTAACGACTTCCTTTATTAAATGGCCCAGCGTGAGAGAGAGAGAAAGAGAGAAGCTTAAAGTAACTTTTCCCCAGAGTATCACTCTCTCTCTCTTTCTGTCTTTCCTTTGGTGTGTTATGCTTTTCCACAGAATTTTCGTATAACTCGCAAAAATGCTTTTCATTAAGCTTTTCTATGAAAAGTTTGACAGATTGATTTGATTGTCTACTTGAAATGGAACACAATCCCCTGTTGACATTAATGGAAGATTTACATTTCTATGAATTCAAGATGCTTTGATGTCGCAGGATTTAGTAACTTGTATTTGTTTTAGCAGTAATAGATTTTGAAATGAGTTGGAATTTACCTTCTGTTTATGATTCAGAAAATGGTTAAGAAAGTCGGTCAAGCCAGACTGTAATATACTCTGTACCTGGAGTAGGCATTTGTGGCGGTTTCAGTCTCAGTTCATCCAGCTTCAATCACAGATCCAGTTCATCTATCTGGTTCACACATCACTAACAACTATGGATGCACAATACTCCCGCCCTTTTATATATCTTACATCTCTAACTCACACACACACTGAACTCTCTGCCCTTGTGTGACACTCATTCTTACAGGCAACACGCCGTCTCCTATAAACTGAACTTAAACCTTATCTGTGTTTAACTAAATAGTTAACGTGGCGTAGCCACACATTGAACATTGAGGAGTTTTTTAAAACTGACCAATAGATGACGCCACTATTGGGAGGGGGGGAAAGTAACTATCTTTCGTACGAATGAGAAACTAAGGTCTGTTTCGAGGTTGATTTTGGGTTCGCTTGGCCTTGTTTTGTGTCTATTAGAAGCTTTAATTCTTGTTAATAAAACTATAAATCCGGCTCGAAGGACCAAAGGCAATAACAGACTCTAATTTACTTCAAGAAAATTATTATTATTATTATTTACAGATAGACAAGTTTATAAAACTAAGTCTAACTTAAGAACTATAGCACTAGCTACGGAGGCCTTCGGCTATATACAGTGGTGTGGTGTTGGTTATTAATAGGTTATTATATAATGTTGTAAGAGACTATGTTGTATGTATGTAGTATGTGTATAATAAGTGTGCATAAGTGCGTATATAAGATTATTAGATATTTTTGGTGGATAAGGTATGTATAGAACTTTAAGAATTATGTATGTGTACACGTTAATGTGTTTTTAACGGTAGGGTTAGTAGTAATACATATTATATACAGATGTAGTTATAGAGATATATTTTGTTAAACTTTGTGGTATATATTGGCATCTTTTAGGAATTTTAAGATTTTGTGAATATTTTCTGGATTTGGGTTTGTTAGACAATGGATGGGGCTTGTATTTTCGAAAATGTTTCGTTTTATTTGTGACAGTGCTGGGCATTGGTTTAAAATGTGATCCATGCTAATTGGGTTATTAGATTGGCAAAGCGGGCATATTGGAGAGGCGTTAGAGTCTAGGTAATGATTGTGTGTCAGTTTGCTATGTCCAAGGCGAAGTCTGGTTATCTTGATTTGGTCAAGTCTGCTGTATTTTTCTTGGGATATATTTAGGTAGTTGGCTATGTAGGTGTTGTTTTTGTTGATGTTTTGGTACCATATATTGCAATCTAGGAGGGTGTGTTCGTTATGCCTTAGAATTTGCTGTTTTAGGTGTCTGTTTATGTCTGCTGAGTTTAAGTTTGGGGTGAAAATCAATGGCATTTTTAATGCAATCTTTGCTGATTTATCAGCCAGTTCATTGCCTGCTATGTCACTATGTCCTGGTATCCATAGGATTTGTATTTTCGGGGCTAGTGAGGTTAATATCGATCTAATAATTGCTGGGTATGTACTGTTATTGTTTGTGTTAAGAATTGCGTCCACAGCGGAGAGTGAGTCGGAACATATGACAAATTTGCTTCTTTTCTTTCTAATAAGCTCAATCGCTTCTAAAATTCCTATAATTTTTGCAGTTTGTATTGAGGAGAAAAGAGGTAGACTCCCGTATTTTAGAGGCTCTGTTTCTGTCGTTATAGCGTATGTTGTAATTGAATTTTGTTTTGAGCCGTCAGTGTAAATGAAAGTATGATTTGTTAGTTGATTTTGTATGTCCTTAAAGAGCTTTTGGTATATGACTGGTGCTGTAGCATTCTTTTTGTGGGTCCGGAGAGTTGTGTTTATTAAGTTTGTGGGTAGAGACCAGGGAGGTTCTAGATTACGAATTCTTTGAGGTAAGTAAGGGATGTTATATTGTTGGCAGTATTGAATGGTACGATCTATTATTGAAATGAGTTTCTTTCTAGGTTTGTGGATTTTGACAAATTTGTGGATGGGGGTGTTTTTAGAGTTTAAAAGGGTTTTCGAAAGTTTGGCTGTTAGGTAATCACGTTGGAGTTCTATTGTTGGTATGTTCGATTCGTATAGCATGTTCTTGATGGGTGTGGAGCGGAAGGCTCCCAAGGCTAGTCGGATTGATGCATTGAATGTGGTTTTCAATTTGTTAAGTGTGCTTTTTGGGGAGTATCCGTATAAAAAGAGTCCATAATTTATCTTTGATATAAGTATACTTCTTGTGACGTTAAGCAGTGTATTTGTGTTGCAATTGAATTTATGGCTGGCTAGGCACTTGATTATGTTAAGTTTGTTTGACAATGAGGGAATAAGGGCGTTTATGTGAGAGTTCCAACTATATCTGTTATTTATTGTCAATCCTAGTATTTTAAGTGAACGTACGTTTGGTATTATAATGTTGTTGCAAGCTATGGTACATTGGCAATTTAGTTTTCTGCAAATATGCAGGTGCTGGCATTTTGTTGGAGATAGCGCTGCACCGGAGTATAATCCCCAGTCTGCTATATTTTGAAAAAGTGCGTCCAGATTGTATTGAATATTTTTCCTTTTGCTAAAGTTGATGATTAGGAAGAAGTCATCAGCGTAAGCGCTGAAGCTAATTTCTTTGTACATTGCAATAATGTTGGCTAGCTTGTTAAAAGCGATTAGAAATAAGACAACCGATATAGGGGAGCCTTGAGGTATACCATTATCAAGTGAAAGGGTATTAGATGTGTGTGATCCGACTCTGACTATCATTTTTCTATTTTTCATAAAATTTATGACGTATTTTATTATTTTTGGTCCACATTTCCATTCTATTAGTTGGTCTACTATACTGTGAACACCTACTCGATCGAATGCTCTTGAGAAGTCAAGAGAGATGAGTGAGGTGTGTTTTTTGGCCGCGAGCGACTTCGTTATTAAATAGTCTGCATAAAGGAGACTATCAGAAGTCGATTTTCCCTTTTTAAATCCAAATTGGTTAGGATGTAGCAGTCTGTTTTGGGTAAGGAACCACCAAATTCGTTTGGCAATGATTTTGTCTAGTGTTTTGGCGAAGCAGCAGTTTAATGATATGGGTCGGTAAGAAGCAATGTCTGATTTGTCTTTTTGTGGTTTTAGAATGGGTATAATTAAGCTGATTTTGTATGATTGGGGGATGTGGTTGTTAAAAATTTGGTTGAATAAGTTTACTATTCTGTCTTTTGTGGTTATTGAACTATTTTTAATCATTGGGTAGGAAATTCTATTCAGTCCTGGCGTGGAGCCTTTGAGAGATTGTAGTGCGGTAGCTAGTTCTAGTATTGTTATATCTTTTTCATTGCTTGGGCTGTTGTAGACAGGAGTAGTTGGTTGTAATGTTCTCGTATTTTTTTTCTAATGAATTCTTGACTGAAGTTACAGTCTTCTGAAAGAGCTGACCAAAAGTTTGTGAGCTGGTACCCTGTAATCTGTTGTAGTTCGCTTGGTTAAGGGGTCTGTTATGCAGTGGATTTGTTTTACTGGGTTGAGCCCACAGAAGCGTCTTATGTTGGCCCATATTTTTGCTGTAGGTGTACTTGATTGTATTGTGGATGTAAAAATCAAGAAAATACTTCAAATATTATGGAAAAATACTTTTAAACACTGGAAAATAAAATTCAGTTTTTAAATTTTTAAAAACTCAGTTTCAAGTCCATAAAAACACTCACACACCAAAAACAGGGTGTCAAACAGGTTGATAAAATTTTCCCTTGTTATGTTTTGTTAAGAATTTTATGTTAGCTAATCAAATTAAGCTCATCTCTGATTATTAAGGCCTAATACAAAAATAAAAGTCGTAAATTTTAGTTTGTTTTCAACCAAATTGGCATATTTGATTAGTTTGATTAGCTCAAAGTGCACAAGATCTATTTAGATTGTCTTGAATGTGACGCAGTTTAAGACAATTCTGACACAATTCTGACGTATTTAGTTGTTGCATTTACAAAACGATTTTCACACGTAAACTAGAATATTTGAACTTGAACTGTTTTATCTGCAAACAAAAAAAAAAAAAAAAAAATGGCATGCAATATTGTACAGTAAATGAGCAAATAACGGAAAAAGTACCCGTGAAATCTTATCTAACAAAACAGAGCAACAACAAATGCGGCTGCTGCTAATGCACAATAAAAGTTAAAGAGACACAGAGAGTGAGCAATGTGAGAGAGTAGAGGGAATTCCCTAGCTAAATTGAAACACAAATTGAAAGCCAGCTCATGGTTGAACACTCTGCCGTGTGTGTGTGTGTGTGTGTGAGAGAGAGCCCGCCATAGCAAGGTATAATTCAAAGGAAATTAAGCATAAAAGTGAATAACTTTTGATAATTGTGTTGTCAGCATTTTGGCATTTCATTTGACGTTCGCTCATTCATGTGCCACACACTCACACACAGTGTGACAGATATACAGATACAGCTCCACTTAACTGATGATGCCAGCTGTTAGACCTAACATGGCGACGCCATTTGCTCCCACATTTCTTATCTTTATCATTTTTGTACGAGTTTTGTATTGCCTTCATTTGCATAGAGTCACATGTCGCCCAATGCTTGACTTTTGTACAACTTTAGTTAACATACAAATGCTAATTAATCTGAGCAAATTCTAAATATAATTTACTACAATTTTTTTTTTTGCATTTCTAAGAAGACTCATTACACGCTGCCAGTTGCTTAGGGGGGACAATTAAGCTTTTAACAGATAGGCAAACACTCCAAGTCAGCGAAATAGAGCACAAACACTTTGGAAGCGGAATGAAATGCGAACGAATATTATAAGCAAACTATATTTTTAGTTTAATAAGGCTAAGGAGTATATCACCCTTGCTCCCGTTTCCACTTTCGCTATACTTTTGCAATTTCAAACCGTTTTTTGGAACAAATTAGGACGAAATCGAAAATGGGAGCATGACTGTATATCTTTGTTTTAATACCGTAAGAGTGATGAGTAAACCTCGAAGAATTTTGGGTTTTTATATTCGAGGGGATTGTGAATAAGTAACAGAACTGAAAAAGTAAGCAAAGTTGAAAATTCGAGGTCAAAATATCATTCTAAAACCAAGAATTTGAATTCTTAACACACTTTTAACCACGAACATTCTTGATTCAACTACTAATTTACACATTTTTTCTATGTGATTACGTTTTTTTTAGAATCTAATCAAGCGGCAGGCCCTAAAAAACTAAAAACTAAAAAAGATAGCTACAACAACAATCAAATGGTTCAAACTATTAGGGATCTGGGAGGGATCTGTATGGAATTAGGGTCGGATCTGGGTGGGATCTGTGTGGATATGGAGTAAGGATCAGGTGGAGCTGGGCGAGATCTGGGTGAGTTCTGGTAGGATCTTGGAAGGAAACTGGGTAGTATCCTGGGGATCTGGGAGGGATGATGAGGGATCTTGGATCTCACCTTGGGGTACTCTGGGGTGAAAATCATCATTTATCTATGGATTACCACAATAAACTTCCTGGTAAATGAATGAACACAGCAGCAAGTGATCTTGTTTCTGGTATTTTTATTCCCGTGAAACTTCTTCTTTTTAAAGAGTGCCCTTTGCCGATTTATATACCATTGAGAGCGCTTGAGATTTGAAAACTAGCTTTTAAACTTAGACATGATGATTCACATCAAAGACTCGTGAGTGTTAGCGGCACCCATAATTTTTATATTGTTCGAAAGACAAAATAGTCTTAAGCTTAGTACTCAGACAAACTAAATCGATTTAGCGAAAAATAGGGCCTCTACGCTCGGTCGAACCTCTATCACTACAAATTTGCGTTCATACCCTCGTAAACCCGTAGGCCGCTAACTTGACAGGCACAACAGCTGATCAACTCGATGGGGCGGCAGCAGAAAAATTGCTTGTACTCTTCCGACACCCACCCGTCGGAATGTCAGCGCAACAAAATCGTCGATTGGCATAATTTGAAATCAATGGTAAGATTTGGCATTGCCCATGACTTCTCCATTCCATATATCCCTCCACAAACCCTCAAATATCTGCAAAAACAATTAACTAAATTCAAATGCATGCAAATCAGAGAGTGAGACCGTTTCACACTTGGTGGTATTTTTGATAGGGCGGTGGTATTTTTGGCGTTGAACAGTCACACTACATCGTCCGCTGGGTAACCCATCGGAAATAAATTTAGCGAAGGCATGATTGCAACAGCTAGCTATATTTATTTTTATAGTACTTAGAATAAAAATAAAATGTTACCGAACACTTTCCAAAATCAAAAATACAGCCCGAAATTATTCAATTACGAAAATGACCTCCAAAAATGTTTCGAAAGTACATGAAATTGGTCTTAAACCTACCCACAGTGATAAAAAAGAAATCAAGCGCACAAAAAAGTCATTTATTGCGCGTGTGGAACCTAAAAACAAATTAGTGTGCTGAGATAGCCAAAAAATGCCAAATTTGGGATTTTTAAGTTAATCTAACACGGTTTTCCAGATGCGATTTGTTTATAAAATTTGTTGAGGATTTAAAAGCATCCATAAAAAATGCAGAATAGAAAATACGGATAGTTAAGGGTGTAGCCAGGGGGTACATCTCCCGCACAAATCGTGTTGGAAGAGGAGGAAGATAATAGAGATGAGGATGCCAAAAGCAACCATCAATGTCTCAGTACTTTCACACAGAATGGCATGTTCAATAGATACGTAAAATTCACGGTACCCTGTACGCACTGAAAAGTGCATACGATACAATAAGCCTGGCTGGTGGCTCCCGACTAGCGCCCCCAGGACACCGGAGTCTCCCAGATACCCATTTGAAAAGCAAACTGTCGGACGTGACGATTCTCCCATGGCGAGGTGCAACGTCCAACTAAAACCTCTGCTGATCACACCCGGTTGATACAGAACTCCACGTCGAGACACAATTTTAAACTCAGCAAGCCCCAAGCTTGGTTCAGGGGGTAAGGACTGGGGTCCGTCAGTCCTCTTCCGTCAGGCCCCTTATGATGTCCCTCGTGATCATGCCCCTTTCGGGTCGTACTTTCCCACAATAATTTGAGACGAAACTTTCCAAACTTCCATATGAGCGCCAACAGTTTTATTTGCCTCTTTGAATTGTTGGAACAGCACTTGGCGCCAAAACGAAACACCCTCTCCAGACGCAATACTATTCTGGTGGCGTGCAAGATCAATCAAAAATGTAATAAATTTTCTTATAAAAATTATATTATTTAGTTGTTTTTGCTTTTGGCACGGAAATGCTTGTTGCAGATCTTTCTGGACTGCTGCTGGAGGCTCTCAATGTCAGCTGCATCAAAATTATTTTTATTGGTGAGGTCCCAAATACTTATCTTTGCCTCTACGGTATTAATCAGCGCAATTTATTCTTCCTCATGAAAGCTCTTCAAAATTATTTTTACGCGCAACCCTTCTTTTCGGACATTTTTTTGCTTCTGACCGTCAAAATAAATAAATTTAATTACTTTGGGCGCCCAAAAAAGGCTCGAACAGCTGCAGATACCATCCACAAATTCAGAGTTCGACGTTCGAGTTCGATGTTCGTGTGGGTCGACTTTTCGTTTCTCTGCGTACACACCGTAAAACGTTTGACGTCAAACCTTTTGCGTGTGGTTTTACAGCGTTTTTTTTATATGGAGTTTTTCGTTTGCGAGCGCTTTTTTGAGTACTCCGTACCGTGCTTAAAGATTTGCTTCGAAGATTGGTGCATCGATTCTTAGATCGTTGAGACAATTTTTGATGTGAAACATCTTTATTTTCGGTACGGAAGATTTTAGTAGGAGTAAAATTTGATTTCAGCGTCACGTGACGCTACGAAAGAAAGGGGAAAGAGGTGACAACAGTGACTAAACACTGACTTAACAGTGACTAAATAGTGACTAAACAGTGACTCAACAGTGACTGAACAAATACTTTACAGTGGCTAAACAGTGACTTATCAGTGACAAAAAAGCAACCAAACAGTGACTAAACACTGACTTAACAGTGACTTAACAGTAAGTTAACAGTGACTAAACAGTGACTCCACAGTGACTAAACAGTGACTCAACAGTGACTCAACAGTGACTAAACAGTGACTAAACAGTGACTTAACAGTGACTAAACAGTGACTAAACAGTGCCTGAAAAAGTACTTAACAGTGACTAAACAGTGACTAAACAGCGCCTAAAGCAGTGACTAATCTGTAACTTAACAGTGAATAAACGGTAAATAACAGTATTAGGAAGTTATTTGGAATTTCAACTTCCTTTAAGTTTTCTTCTTCTGAAAGATTGCCATATCTGATTTCTACACAATTGAAAGAGCTTGTGATTTCGTAACTAAGACCTTAAATTTACACAGCATCATGTTTCACATCAAAGCCTTGTGAGTGTTCTGCGCTGCTCTCAGGTTTCTACTGTCAAGTTGCTTAGGAATTCCCAAACGATTATGGCACCGCTGGCATGGAGAGGTAGCTGCTAGCTGTCAGTAAAAACAGACAAAGACTGCTGATGATTTGGTAGAGATATCAATAAAACAGCTGTACAGTCAACTAGCCTGCCTTGTGGTGTGGTGTGTTCCTGTTTTTGAAGCTTTGTGCAAGCATAACGAGACCTCGAACCAACATAAAATTTAAGGTTTTATTTTTGGAATAGACATATTTGGGTAAAATGTTCTGAAATTTTAATATTTACCCTTTGAGTTTATAATATTTTTGTTTAATTTTTATCATTGATTCAGCGCTTTAACTTAAAAATGAAATATTAAATCAACATTTTTGTTTGTTAAATATAATTTCCTACTAATTATTTTGTTCTTAATCCAGAGCAGGAGTTCCTAAAGAGAACCATCAACAGTTGAGCTCTGAAAACCAACGAATAATATTAAGTTGTATTTAAAATTTTGACTTAGTTTAGGTTGGGTTTGCCACAAGTCGCTCTCCCATAGCAGCGCGCTTGGTCCACACATTCTAAGAAAGCCGTCACCTACATCACCTACTGGCGTTAGCTACCCTTTTGGAATTGCCCATAAATTGTAGATCCTAATCTCTTATCAAAGTAGCCGGACGTGTTTCTAGTAGGATCACAATCACAAAGTTGTTTACAATCATAAAATTATTATTTAATAAGACCAAGGCAATGTAAAGGTACTATAGCTTCACATCAGTAGATAGCAGGTTATCTTTATAGCTATTTTAAATGTTAACACGCTTTGCAATTCCCGACAGAACTTCTCTTTAGACTATTTCAAAAGCGTTTTCAATTCACTTTTGAAGCATCTTTTGAACTATGTGACATGAATTCTCTCACATTTCCATTTGCCTGGTTAGTTTGCTGCTCTAGTTTTCTCGAACCGTCAAAGCAATTTAATTGTTAACTTCCCCCCAGTTATATCCCACGCACAAGGCAAATTCTTTGCATAACTTGGAAAATATTTGCTTGTGGGTTACCTCCTATCCTTCCCCCTCTACAAGTCGAGCCTGTCTCTGCTCAGTTTTTTTTTTTTTTGCTGTTTTCAAATGTGCCAACAGCTGCAGAAATTGGCCAGGGGTATACAAAAAAATGCTCATATGCATTTTTATATTTATGGTTTAATGGTGTTTTACTTTATGCCAAGACACCTAAATCTGCATTTGAATGTACAAAAAAAAAATGATTATAATTACGCAATACACAGGCGCTGTTTTCATTTCAATTTGCCCATACGTCACGCATCCCAACAAGCTGCAAATTTAAATGAAACGAAACTGAAATTGAAATCAAACAATTGAACAGACGCAGCGACAAGCGTTTGTGCTGTTTGCACAAGTATTTTTCATATGTAGATGGTTGTATGTGTGTGTGCACGTACATACAAGTTTGTATAAAAAAAGATTTGCCATATTTAAATTGCGTCGTTTTTAAATGATTTTTGTGTGACGTTGCCAAGTCAAGTGGGTTGCCAGCGTCCACCGGGCCACTCACTCGGTCAGTTGGTTAATGCCATTTGGAAAACACAACAAAAAAAAATACACCCAGGTGACTTTTGAGCTTAGTAATCTTTAACAAAACAAAATGGGACGTATGTGTGAGTCAACTCCCAAAATGTATGGGGAAAATGCAATTGAGTGAGAACTGAAGAATATTTTCAATCACTGTAAACTATACAAATTACTTAAAGGTAATTTTATAGTCATAAATGTCATACTTTCAATGGAAATGTCAAACCAAACCTGGTCACACTAAAAGTTGGCTATATCCAAAATATTAAAGACAACTATAGAAATACTTTAACCGGCTTTGAGTGTGAATCTGCCAAATTCTGTATACAATTTTTGAGAATATGTTTCGAATCAGTGAAAATGTCTAAGCTTTCCACTGGATATATATAAAATCGAAACTGGTCACACTGAAAGTTGGCTTTTTTCTAAATATAAAAGGCACCCATAGAAATATTTGATCTAACCTAAAGACTTAAAATAACTTTGAGATCAGAACTTGGCAAAATTCAGTATCAAATATGTGGGTTATCTTCTAAGGGCCGCTTTCTCATCTACTACATAGAACTATGTGTCACATAAACTAACAAATTACAAAGCACATTGTAAGTTTATCTGACACACAGCAGCTGAAGAAGAGAAATCGTCTCTAAAAGTCAATGAAAATATCCAACTCTCTAATCTAACCTGGTCACACTTAAATTTTCTTATTCTCGACACATAAAAGGTAACCCTCGTAAAATTGATCCAAATAATATATAATTTAAATATTATAAAACGCAAACTCGAAATTCTGTCATATTCTGCATTAAAATTTGTCTAAACTCTTCAAAGAGCATGTCAAATTGAAACTGGTCACACTTAAAGTTGGCTATTTCCGGAATTATAAGAGCAACCATAAAAGAATTTTATATAACTTAGTGAGTAGAAATAAATTAGAGGTCAGAAATGATCAAAATTCATTTAAAATGTCCAACTCTACCATATAAATGTCAAATTGAATCTGGTCACACTAAAAGAAGAGGCTATTAAGGCTAAAGACTACCATAAGATCCGAATTGAGTATCGAAATTCTTCTAATTCATTGAAAATGTCTAAAATCTTCAAAGGAAATGCCAAATAGAGTCTGGTCACACTTAAATTTAGCTAATTCCGAAAAGACTTTTATCTAATTTAGTGAGTAACTTAGCCAAATGCATTATTTAAATTGTGGGACATTATTTGAGACATTTAAAATTTCCAACTCTACAATATAAATGTCAAACTGAATCTGGTCACACTAAAACGAAAGGCTATTTAAGAATAAAGAATGTCATGGCCTACTATTAGGCCCAAATTCAGCCAAATTGTGTATCAAAACTCTCCAATGAGAATGACAAATCGAACCTGGTCCCACTGAAAGTAAGCTATTTCCGAAATACTAAAGACAACTATAGTACGGTTTTGTCTAATTAAGTGAGAAAAATTGACTTAGAAGCAAGGCTGCAAACTGTGGCCCGGCTCCAAAGCAATCCTGCCGGTTTCAGCAAAGCGCCGTTCCGGTGT
Organism: Lordiphosa stackelbergi; assembly: GCA_018904235.1. Classification (NCBI taxonomy): domain Eukaryota; kingdom Metazoa; phylum Arthropoda; class Insecta; order Diptera; family Drosophilidae; genus Lordiphosa; species Lordiphosa stackelbergi. Next base: position 1,500 of record JAEIFU010001575.1, on the reverse strand, counting down.
AGTAAGCCGGGTATCAAAGTAAAAAAAAGCTGAATACAAGCTAATGTGTTAGATAATATTTTGAAACGAGATCGTTTGGGCGGAGAACTTAGAGCCCCGTCGACATACAAATCTTTGGGCAAAATTGCCACAGTGTTTTTGGGAAAATTCTACCCTCATAACGGGCGAGTGACATCAATACCCCTATTGAACCACCACCAGCGGTTTTTTACTAACTTAGTTTGGCGTTTTGGGTACTAAACGTCAAACTCGGTCATTCTTAGAAACTTGGCCGCGTAATCGAGTAACCTTGCTTAATTGAACAACTGGGCATATCGGCAAAAAAGAAAACGGGGGGCCAAAAAGTAAAAGTTGTAATAAATAGACTATTTATGATCATTTTTTCAGGGAAACAATCAATTTAAACTTATGTTTGCCAAATTTAAAATTACTAAAAAACTAATTTGATTTATTTGTTTTCCCGGCCGAGTTAGTTCGTTTTTTTTTTTTCGTTTTAAAATTTGGCTTTTTTTTGCAAAAATAAACTTCAGATTAGAGTCCTTTGCTATCTAAAATCTTTCTGATGGTAAAAAGGGCTACACAAGAATATAAGAAACCATGAGAAACTATGCCAATGGCAAAAACTGTAAGTTTTGCTTCGCATTATAGCAGAAACTTAAATATGCTTATGGAAAAAATGTCACGTTCGACATGTACGTATCGACAGAGATAAATATTTTTTCAAAATATGCTCAAGATTTTTAAATCAAATAATATACATTTCAAAGAACTATTGATTCATAAGATATTAAAACTATTTGGGTTTAGTTATTTTGTTAGGTTTCGCTAAACATTGTCTTTATATAGGTGCTCGCGAAACCACTTCTGTTTTTGTCACGTTCGAATAGCTTCCCATTTTGTCATTATTTTGGAAACCGAATTTCATTTGATACAAACTTTAACACTAATTAAAGTGCTTGCTAAGAGCTATATTATACAGTAAAAACGCATTAAAAATTCGATCTATTACGGCTTTTTTCAAATTTACGACGGTCACGGTTCGACAGAATGGAAATGCCCATATGTAGATTAAACCGACTTCTTCTCCATACAATTTTGCAAATGTGAAGATCTTTGCACAACATGGATCAAAAAATTAAGTATATTTATAGAGAACTTATAAAAAATATAAAATCAGATATTTTGAGGTTTCATTTTCTTTTCTCAGGTTTTAAATCTTCCAATTTCCCTATCTATCATCGATACGAAAAATTATTTGGAAAAGTGAAAAAACGAGGACTTAAGAAATATTGCTTAAGAAATACTTGCTGTTCCAGCAACTCAGGTATCAGTTGAACCTTTGACAAGCATGTGTTCTTTTTTCTGATCTAAGAGGCTAGTATAGGTGAAGAGCTCCTAGAAGATATTATTCTTATTACCTTTTAACTAAGCAGTTCTCACATGTTGTAAATGTCAGCCCCTAAGAGAATTTAATAATTAAAATTGCCTTATTAGCAATAC